>VYZW01022556.1:56693-69327 GCA_013401315.1 Balaeniceps rex
CCAGTATGAAGTATGACAGTATGAAAACGTGTCATACTGTTACAGCAATCAAAATTAAAAAAATATGAAAATGACACAAATATCTGTTTGGTAAAGAGAGCACTATTTTAGATGTTAAACCAGTGCTCACAGGAGAGCGGAAAAGTATTACAAGATATTCAGGGATGCACAATACACCACCTGAGACCAAATCACTGAGCAAATGCTAGAGATTTTAAAATCATGCTGGCAATACAATGAGGTTGCTATAACACCATTAAGCAATTTGTAGTTTCCGGTATCATGTGAATGCTGTGTCACTGGACAGTGACAAACCTTCCTTGTTGTTTGCATCGAGAGTTGCTCATTCCCTACTGCCTGACTCATTTTTTTGCCTGTACAATGTTGACACAAGGCAAACCAAACAAGTAAGACTTCAAATATATATTTTTAAAAAATCTGTTTTCTTCTAAATTCTAAAATAATTGCACAGAGAGCACAAAATTTACACTACAAAGTATTTTTCCTTAAAGAAACAACTTGGATGACCGCCAGAACCAGTTTTAGATATCACAGAGGAAGACAAGAGGCAAACAGGGATTATCTTCTCTCCAAAACCATCCATGCACATCCTCCTAGTTAGTCTGTTTGAATCCATGAAGACTGATCTTCCTAATCATCCTCTACAGCCAGTGGGAATAGAGAGGTGTCTCTAGAGGCCAGCGCAGAGCCAAAGCCTAGTTCACCTACTCTCAAGGGAGCTTTTCTGTCTTTGGAAGGAGGCTGGGGAGATCAGCCTCTTTTAGCTGAAATTCGTCTTTGTGAATTAATCCTTTTATGTCTTCTCTAAAAGTGGTTCGGGTTTTTTTTTCCTGGAATGAAGTGTGGTAGTATTGAAAGGACCCATTGTGTCTATCTTTATACCCAAACCAATGATGAATGTTGCAAGCCTGGGCGCTGCGTGCCAGAGCGCACAACCCAGTGGTTGTGTAAAATTACTTCCACGGTAAGAGGTTCTTTAAAAAAAAAAATCTTCTTATCCAGCCAAATTTTAACTTCACACCTCTGATTCAGTGACTGATTTCTTGTGTATAGAAACACAGTGTGGGATTCCTCTGACCAAAGCTCAGCAGACCTCACCTCCCTGGGTTCCGTTTCGAGCCACTCGAGTCAGCAGATCAGATGAAGCATTCCCTAACAGCACCCGTTTCTCTCCATTGGCCATAAAGGGAGCCCAAGCTGACTACTTCACTCATAGACAAGTACACTGTAAGTATCCAAAATTAGATAGGATGGATCAGACCTATGGTAACTACATTTTGTTTTGCCTTCAATGCACTGTTCATCATTTCATATATATTTTATCATCAGATTTCCTCATATTTTCCTCCTCCTACATGAAATAATTCCAGTGTCTTCCATCACTTTTTTTGGTAAGAGTTTTACATGTCCTTATTCACAGACGTCACTTTTGCTAGATCCCCATAGTTCAGCACAGTACTCTTATAAATTTGTATTACTGCTACATATAATAGTATAGCACGTTCTTCTCTTCTGTTTAAATATTTCCCATCCCATCTTCTTTTCTGATCAGGCTATACATCTGAAAGAGGTCTTCACTGAATTGTCAAGAGTAATTCAAAAGGCCCTTTCTGGAGACCATAAACTTAAAAATTAATAAAGTGGATAAACAACTTTTCTCTGTAATACACCCAGCCTGGCATTTATGAACACCATGTGTGTTCATTTGCCCCATTCTTCAGAATGGTCTGGTATTTGATAACCAAGTATGCAATCCTTGTTATGTTTTTGCCTATTCCCATTCATTAATATAAAAAAACAGGATTTTGAAACTTCCTAAAAAACTTGTCTAACTTTTGCTTTTTTTATTTACAGGTGAGGACATTTTGGATAATGTGTTGAACTTTTTCTTTCACTTTCTTAGTTTTTCTGTATTTCTTTTTAATTCTTTGTCTGATACTTTAATAGCACCATATGAATACATCACTGCTATCCCATGTGTACATTATTGCTTTAGTGACATGAATCTTTGACACCTCCATTCTTTCAATGTGTGATTGTATTAATTTACCAGATCCTTTTCCTCTCCATTTTACTTTCTACTATCCCTATTGCCTTCATCATACATTATCTATTATTTTTATGCTTGGTAAGAAACCATATTAATTCTTCATTTTTTCCAGTATGTAAGTATTTTATGGGTGTCAGAATTCTAATCTTGGAACCCAACCTTTCCAGCCAGTACGTGTTTTCAGAGTCACTAAACATTGACTTCAAGAGAAGTAAGAGTGCATTATCTGATGTCCAGCTGAAGTCAACAGAAATCTTTGCTTAGTGGACACTGGACTGCAGCCTAGTTTATCTTCTGGCAGAACTTCAGTAAACCACAGAAAAAGCACTAGCTACCATTAAGCCACAATTCAGCACGCTAGGAAGAATGACAACAGAACTCAACTGTGTTTGCACATGCCTTTACAGATATTTGAGTGAGTCCCGTAGATTAAACGCACTTTTGCAGGTGCACTAATGAATATCAAAGCCAAAGGAAGCTCAGATAGGATATGCAGCTTTGTGTGCTTGCTTTTAAGGTTTTTGACAGTGGTTGCGTATACATGAGAGTTGTCATCTATTACCATTGTCAATTAATGGCCTCAAGAAAGAGTCTTTGAATTGTCAGTTACTGCCTGTTTAAAGCTTGGAAACTTTCATGTATATGCAACCTACAACATCTTAGGGCCTGGAGATATTAGTATGCGTAGTATCAAAACTGTGCTCAAGATGCCAGAGTTCTCAGCTGTTTTGCAGACAGGCTGAAATAGAATTAAACCCTATAGTTGAAGTACCTACTTGAACTAAAAAGGCAGGTTTAATTAAATAACTTTATTGGTTCAAATTCCCCTGCACGCTGAAACAGAGAAATTTGAGAGTCTGTCTGCTGCACATATAAACATATATATGCATCTGTACTGTAAGAACAGTTTTAAAGTGACCAAGATTGCATTATTTCCCTTCTTCTCCCATAGTGACTTCCATCCCAAATATCCTCAGTTTACAAAGAAACAAACAAAAAAAAAACCCAACATTTATTTAACTGCAAGTTCAACCCGAAAGCCAGGATTCAAGTTGAGGCCTCCAAACTACTTATACATCCTCTCTAATAGTAAAGATTAAAGCTAACTCTTAGTTTTCTGTAGCAGAAAGATTACTTCACAAATGCACAAGGAGGAGGCAAATGCATTTGCTCGCTCTTGGTTCTATCAGGTCTCAAAAAATGCACTGCAACCTTTTTTTTTGTGGTTCTATTGAATTTTTTTTTTTTTTAAATCTTGGCTAAGGGTTACTGCTATAAAGATCTGAATCAAGATTTAAAACATCAAATGTAAGATTTTACATTCAATTTCTCATTCCACTCCCTCATTAACAAGCTTTCACTGATGCTTCTTTGCATGCCTTATGTTTATTTTAGGAGATATTATTCTTATCTTCTAAAACCGAAACTCTAAGCAGTGCTGGAACCATTTCTCAGATATTGAAGACTGTGATTCGGCATGTGTCATATTCCAAGATAAGTCCACACATTCAAAGGGATTAAAAGCAATTGTCTTTTACATAACCTGAACAAGATTACTTTTCCAAACGAGTTCATGAAATACAACATCAATAACCTGCTTTCCAGTTCCTAAGCGGCCCCCCAAGTGTATACATACAAGCCCTTGTGTGAACCTAGGATTTAGATGTGAATTTATAATACAGTTTTTAATAACCCATGCTGCATTACGCTGCTGTTCTACACAATGTCTTTGTTTTTTTCCTATCGTAAGGTTGGGATTCCTATCAAAGCAGGTAAGCTGTAACATTAGGAAAATCTGATGATGTGTAAGCAAATAGCCAAATAGCATCCCCAGTCATGCCTCAAGATACCCTTTAAATACTCTTTCCTGTCTAAATCTATAAACCACAGAAGCTGGCCTGTTCTCCAAGCAGTCCTATCATTCTCTGACAAGAAGGCTTGCAACCCTCCACAGCCGCCTTGCCTTTGCAATGGCTTGTCCCAGTTCCTTCCCTGTTACCTCAGGACACCGCAAGCCTACAGTAGGAATGGAACAATTATTTAAGAACAAAAATAAATCAGAGTACTGCTTGATCAGTGGTCTGCAAGGGAAAGTTTAATTTAGAATATACTAGCACATTCCCCAAGCATGTCCCTCTTCCACCCCTGCTTCCTCTGTTTTCCATCTCATCACTTCTCCTCAGCTTGGGCAGTGTACGGTATACATCAAGAATCTGCCATAAGGAATTAACTTTAAATATTAAAAATACAGTAAGAAGGAGAATAAGAAATAACACGCATTGCTAAACCACGCAAGTGCTGCCCAACATCTAGTACAAAGAAATGACGCTCCTCTGTCCAGTGTGCTTGTTTGAAGTGCAAACTGGCGAGAGAATCTATGCCACCGCAGCATGTGAAGATGGGCCTGCACTTTGTCAAGTATAAAATAGATGCATAACTGATGAGAGACTTAACAGGCATATATAAAAAAAAGATACCTAGGGTAGAATTCAGAATCTCTTAAGATACCTAGATTCAGATACCAACAACATATTTGAATGGGTCTCTCCTTCAGGAGCTACTAGTCTAAGCTCCTGTTATAGCCAATGAAAAATTTAGTCAATACATTCAGTGAGGCTTGAAGAACTGTTCAGCTCATCCTGAAGCAGACACCTCACTAGGTCAGCTGAGTAGCTTTACAGACTATAAACTGTAAACGCTTACAGCGAGCTTATCTTGCTGTATAAGAAGATGCTGGTTTTGCAAAGTCACTTTCTGATTCCAGCTACACTTTATGCGCAGGAAGGTAGCGGCAGCAGATCAGAAGGGAATGATGCCTCGACCTAGCCGTATCGTTTTGTTCTCTAGAACAACGAAGGAGGATAAATATAATGCCTCAATCTGACATGATGATGCATTTCAGTGTAGTTAGTGCTATTGATTCAGATAATCATAAATTAAGTCTTGTAAGAACTGTGTTTCACTTCCAGTCTGCTGTACTATTTACCCTGCCATCCTGAAGCTGAGTGCTGTATTTAAGCAGCCAAGTGGACAGGGGCGATAAGGACATTGGCACAACTTGCAAGAAATGTGTCTTTGCCTGAACGTCAACTGCAGTTTCTATAGCTGATGTAGTATTTTCACACTTCAGCCGTAACTCATGTTTCATTCCCGCTGATGAGTCAGGAACAGCAAACCGCTGACTCTCCTTGATGCGAGGCAGTAGGGCGCAAAGGAGCACAGCAGGGGCTCAGACTCTTTGGATGGCAGAAGAACCCAGATAACAGGTACCCAGACTCGCAGGTGAACTAGAAGCACAAGAAATCAGCTCAAAAACAGACGGCTTTGCTAGCACTAGGTCAAGATCAGCCGTATCAGCTGTGGGCCTGATGACCTGCTCAAGCATCGCTGCAACACAGTGCTGAGTTCTTGCCCAGGGGAGCTGGAGGGGTGCGAATGTGCCCTCCCCAGAGCCTGAGACCCCTCTGGACCACAGAGCACGGGGCGCAGGCTGAGAGGCCACAGCTCTGGATGGTACCCGCTCACGTTTGACATGGCCAGGCCCAATACCCCAGATCAGCTGAATTGGATCCTGTATGAAAACCACAAGGTGACTTCATCCTCCACCCTACATGGTTCTTCCATAGCACATCCAAGGTGCCTCTCCTTAAAAAAGTCTGGGAGAGGAAGAGAGTGGGAGTGACATTCCCATGCCCTAGGAAAACACATGTAAAAGCCCAGGAGCAGAAACAGCCCCAGGGGTTGTACTACTGTACCCTGTTCATGTGGTGCTTTCTTTCATTTAATAGCCTCAGCCTGAAGTGCTGAGCTGTTTCTGAAGGGTCATCCGCAACCTGATCTGTCACCCTAATAATCTAACCACAGTAACTGAGAAATCAGTGTAGATGGTTAAGCTTTTCTGAGCCATATGTGATCTACAGACCCCTGCATGATCCTTTCTGTCTAAGAACTGTTTCTACAGCAGATGTGGTAATACATGTGCTCACCGCAAGTACGACCTCAGCTATTTTAATTCACAGTTTCAATCTGAGGTTAGCTTTGACCAAAAAACAGTAGGTAGGAGTTCCTGTTCTGTATATGCGTACAATGTGGCTGCTAACAGTCGGATGGCAACAAGCCTTGCTCCACCTGGATCCCCTTGAAACCAGGGCTCTGCTTGCTTGCAAGCAGCTGCTTGTGTGCACCAGGAATGTGCACTGTAAACAGGCATACAACGTAACTGAAGCTGCAACCTCATCTAAAACACACATTTCCAGAGATAACGGTAGATACTGAGAAGCCTGAATCTGTAAATACTTACGTGATAGCTAGGAGGTTGTTGAGATAACTATATTAATGGGAAACTAAATAGTAAGAACTTTTATTATGTCCCGGATCTTTATGCAGTGGTTGTCCCCATCCTGTTAGAGAACTGTGAGGATGTGTTCATTTATAATGCAGGGTCCAATATACAGTGTATCGAGACCATGCCTTAGCCATTGATGTGGACCGTGACATATAGTCAGTGCTTGATTGATGGAGCTAGGAGGAGATTCCCTCAGCATTTCAGTGCTCTGCAGACTGTTGGATGCCAGAATAGAGATGCAGGCAACCAGATGGCCATAGAAATATAGAGGGCATTTCTACACTGCACTGTAGTATGGAGTAAAGGTACCCGAGTTAACTGTGGAGTTAGCTCAGGAACCCAAGTGGTCTTGCTGCAGGAATCGGAGAATTGCCATATATTTTGTGATACAATTGCCAAACAGGCTGTTTCTCAGCATAGGCAGGTGCTTGCTAGGCTATCTAAAGGCAGCGTTGCAGTGAATAAAACTGACAGTGATGGACAGATGACGTGTAGTAAGCAGAATCTCAGTGGTACCTAGTTTGCCATGTAACAGCTCGGTGTAACATGCTCTGTCTGGGCTACATTATTGGACATGTTACGAAAAATGGATGGAAGGATTTGTCCTTATACAGTGTAACCTGTATTTATAGCTCTCCATTCATGCCTGCACATAAGTGCTTTCATACATCTAAGAAAACAATTTATTTTTGTCTCTGATTTATTTTCCCTTGAACCTGTTCCTTAACTCTTAGACAGCTAATGGAAAAAACAGTTTAAACATCCTGGGGGAAAAGCGTGTCAAACACAAAGGTAAAATATTTTCAGGCTGATTCAGCTCCGCAAAGACAAAGAGACATCCTTTGAATAGGTGAATGAATGTATTTTTCTAGCTAGTCCTGTACATTTCTGTTGCTCCTTGAATGCACTCCCTCCAGTCAAACAGAAGACTCAAATTCAGCTTGGAGGGTCTGCTGATTTCTCTTTTCACTGGAGCTGTACATATCTGGAGCAGTTTATAAATAAGTCTGCAACGCTCGGGATGAATTATGGTGCAACTCTTCAAAGACTATTCATTATTGTTTTGTAAGATCTCTAGAACCATATTTTTAGGCAACTGTCTCACAATCAGCCTCAGAAGGGGGACAATTATGGCAAAGGTATGCTTACGGGTAAATTTATGAACACTTTTTCTGGGCATCAATTGTTGGCAAAGTCAATATATACATTTACCGGAGATTGTTGTACTATAGTTTTGCATCCATTGTACCATAATGGATGATTTAGCAAATTCATTTGCCCTTAAAAATTGTCATTAGTTTTGGCTGACCTATTTCACTACCAGTCTTGTCAAAACAATAGACTGAGTATATATAACTTTGTAGTGACTGTTCAGTATACTAAGAAGAAAAGAAAACGTGAGGTCTGCCAAACTCAAACGACCAAATGTTATTCCTTTGCTACAGCTGTGGTTAATATATGCTGCCAGCCCTCCCAAAGAGTCTTTTCATAAAGTGTCAACTCCTGTTTGCCTTATTGGTGTGTCTAGTCCCACCAGACATGCACCTGGGTTACGTGAAGTCAGAATTTACAGTGGACTGTAAAACTTCTACAGATTTGTTTCCTAGTAGGTTTATAACTGTAGGTCTCAGTGGAAGCATTCACAGGAAACTTGCCGAAAATATATGAGTCAAAATTAAATAAATCCAAAAAGATACCATATTGCTCCTGACTACCCACTGACACTGATACCTTCAGTTCCCGAGATCATACTATTTCAAATTTAAAAGGTAATATAAGGGAAAAATGTAAAGAGAAAACTTCAAGCAAAAGATTTATAAATTGGGTGATTTTTTTTCCCCAGTAACATGAAAACCATCAACTACTGGTTTAGCAATTAGCACAATTATCCCTTCACAATCTCATAAAAAAACACCATTTAAAAGTCCTGAATGAGAACCTTCCTTTTCAACAATCCTTACACCCAAATAATGAGATTTAAGAATTTTGCCATTTGGATTAATTCCTTCCAGCCTAAGGCCTAGAAGCTTACTTCCTTTTTAATTGAAAGGTAAAAATCTCACATAATCCCATGACTCCAGAGGTTTAGACAATACGGAAAACTAATTCAGAAAGAAATTTAAACCACAAGAAGTAGCAACACCAACATGTTAATCAATGCCTTTAAATTGTAAAGTACAGAAGACACTCAAACCTCTTTGTAAAGTATAAGCTGCTAAACATTTAAATGTATCAAGCTCCAGTGCCCAAAGTACTCGGAGAAAATTCCTACACTTCATGAAAAAACAAACTTCTACAGAAACCACAAGAAGAATTAAGTCAGTGAATCACTGATAACATTCCAATTTTTGAATATACAAGGAATAATAATGATTTTTAAAACTCGACATAGTCCCTATTTTGGTAAAACCCTGACTGAGTTATATTGTTACTTTGGTGTGGTTTTGGTTGAGCGCAGACATTTCATTCTACAACTGATTCTCAAAATAAAGAAAGAATAGTGCAAATAGCTACATCAAAGTCTGATCTGTCATGTAAGCTATGAATATTTCTGTTGGAAATTTACTTGTTTTCTTTTTACAGCCATGGCATATCTAGGTCTCCCTCAGATTAGAAACGTTAACTATTCTGGGTGCGATTCCTATGTGACTTCATGGAGTATCTACAGCACCTCGGGGATGGAGAGAATCTTAAGAGCAGTTACAGTCATAATGAACTTAAAGGACTGCAATAAAAAATACATTAAAAAAATAGACCTGACAAACTTCAGATGGTAGCAAATGAATGTTAGTGGGGAGGTAAAGACACCACTGCATTATCTCAGGAAACTCTCACACCTTCTTGCTGGTTAATTTTTGTTACGAAGCACCTCTAACAAAGACAGACTGTAACCTGCTTTATATTCGTAATGATTCATGCAAATTTACCTCCTTTTGAGGCAGGGGGTCAAGTGTTTAAGTTCATTCTATAATGAGTAATATCCGCATAGACTTGCAGTACAATAATGAGGCATGTTTTGCAGAGACATTCAAAATCGAGACCCATAAAACCAGACAAACTATTTGTGGATTCAGTTCACCAGTGGCATATAAAAATCAGAAAAGAAGAGCTGATAAGGATCATAAACACATTTTCAAATTTAGTATTTACCCTCCCATAGCACGGTGTCTTAGTTTTTAATGTGGGGTTCAGTACTAAAGGAAAGGGATTAAATAGTTCTCACTGTATACAGACAAAGACAATGTAGGCACGCACCATGAGAGCTGTAGCTCTGGCAAAGAACCTCAACATAAATTTGCTACACATCTATTTTTCCAAATATAAGGCTCTCCTGGCAGGCAGCCAATCATGCAGGAATTGCCAACCGTTCTGTAGATAGGGCAATTATAATTCTCTGTGCACTGCCACTAGACCACCTGCATCTTTGCGTGTGATGCGAGTCAGATTTGAACCCAGCTTTCAGGAGATGAATGCCAACCCACTGCTATTTACTATCAACCTATTTTTCATTATTTATTATTATTATCATTAAGAAACACTATTTATAACTGCACCTGACAAACAACTAAGCATAGTGGAAGCTAGCAGGCAAACCTTGTGCTATAGAACTTGGAGTTGAGATGTTACATTCATTTTTGGGAGATGGGGGGGGAATTATGCAAAGCCCGTATTTTCATGTATTCTGTTTTGCTGTCATCAACATCTTATTGGAGTTGGAAGTGCATAATGTTTTGTGCTGGTATAGAATAAGAATGTCAAATTCTGTTTCAGATAATGCTGCCAATATTTTCATGGGACTGTGCCTGTCATTTGTTATTAATCAATTCAATTAGATTCATTAAAATAAGGTTTTACTTGGAAAAAAATTGGAAAATGAAAATTTAATGATGTCAAATGAGTCATCGTTTTCTCTTAAGAATCAAAAGTCTATCATCAGATAACGAAGGGGAAAACAGCTCCACCACTTACTTAAAAGGGCAGACCATTAGCTGTGGTGTTATTCTGTCTAAACAAAATGTAGAAAATTATGAAAGAATATAACAGTTCTTATCAGTTTATTCTAGCATGTTTCAGTAAATGGGAACTTCTAGGAAATATTTTAAATGTGACTACTTCTCACTGGGTGATATGCAAATAACCACATGCTGGATTAATAAAAATAAATTAGTCACTTTGCAAACTTTTCTTTTAAGAGTCACCATACAGGACGGCATGTATTTCAAAAGGGCGTAACGCATTAAACTTCATCTTTACCTAGGCTCAAGAGTGAGGGAATTTTACACGGAAACCAAGTATTTCATACTGGAAGAACTAAATCATGAAAAAATTTTTTGACTTCCAGAGGGATATGTTTGTTTGTTCACTTTACTGCAGCACTGTTCAGTCAACAACAAAACCAGACTGTTCATGGTTTAAAGATAGGACACTCCGTATGTCATCTTCTTTTTGTGATGATAGTGCGTACAAATTTCAAAATAGTTAGGAGTTTAAAACTAATTGCCAATACAAACCACGTTGAAAACAATGTATCCCATGCACACTTTTGAAAACATTACTCATAACTGGGTAATTTTCTCACCCACAAACTGGGTAAGGAAAAATGCAAATAATTTAAAACAAAGGATCATTTTAGCGCAAAACTCTCTCCCAAGGCTTCCAGGGTAGCAGGCAATGGCATGAAGATATGCCTTAAATCAATAGCAGGAAACCAGGCAAGAGAAATATCTAGACAGGAGCTCTACAGGGCAGCACGGAAACAAGGTGGATGCTAAAACAAGTATTATTCTCCGTATTTTCCCAGCAATTATGCTCCTCATTCAGAATGCCTAGGAAATGACTGGGCTTTGTGTTACACTCTTAGCACCGGCATGTAAGAGTTTTGATTCCCCTGACCTATGAATACAGAGTCACGAAATGAGGCGCCTGCCAAGCAGGCTTGTAGTCTGGATCCTTCTGGGACCTCCCGTGGCAGTGTCCAAGCCAAGCAGGCAACTTCCCCAACAAGGAGCAAGGCGCAGGTGAGGGCTGGCAACAAAGCAAGCGAGCGGCAGCTCTGCAGTCACAAAACCTACCAGCTCTGCACGTATTTACCGTGCGGTCAATAACTGGGCTTGGGGTTGCTTTTTGGACAGAGGGAGGTCTGGCACGTACAGCAAGCACAGCTTTTCTTCAAGTGACTGATTGCTTTGGAAATGACACAAATCAGCAGGCCGGTTGGGATAATACGAATGAAGAGCTGACGTTTTGTGTGGAAAAAACAAGAAATGAAAGAGGACATTATGTCTTTCATGCAAAATGAAAAGTTTGCCGCGTGATTTCATTAACAAAAGACCACAACGATATGTACTCAGGTAAATAGAACAACTTCTGACCTTGAAATTGCGTGCTAAATAAATTACCTCAGAGCGAAAGTGATGAGTTCTCATGACAGCATCTGCAAGGGAAGCAGAAAGACACACAGGCTGCATCCAGCTCCACCTCAGATCTCCCTCCGGCTAACGGTTTTATCTAATTGCTCGCCCTTCAGCGCATATTCCCGGACGGGGTCCGGCTCTCCCGGCGCAGCTGACAGCTCCGCCCGGCATTTATATTTAATTCATCGGGAAGAAGTTGAGCATAAAGTTCTGCTGCACTTGAGAGGCCGGGAAGGGCTGGGGGCGGGGGGGTCCCAGCCCCTCGCTTCCCTCCCGCGGGCCGAGGTTTCGCTGAGGCATGGGTGGAGACAAGGCTGCCGCAGTCCTGGGCTCGGCTTGAATTTTTTTTAAAGCCTTTGCCCGGCTAAACTGAGGCAGAGCGGCCCTCCGCCGGCAGAAACCGCGGGATGCGCCGGGGTACCCCCCCTCCGCCCTCGGGGACGGACAGCAGCTCTTACCTCGGCTCCTTGAGCGACCCGAAAAGACGGATTTGATGGGATGCCTCCCTTTCTGGAGCCTGCGGTGCCAGCAGCAGAAGAATAAAATCGTCGCGATGGTCCCCAGCAGCAGCAGGAGCAAGAAGAGGGCGCACTGGATGCTGTAGGGTCTCAGCAGGACCAGGAACGCCGCGGCAATCATGGCTCAAGCGCTCGGCTGCCCCTGTGCGTGCGCGGGTCTGCGGCGAGCGGCGAGGGGCCGGGCAGCGCCGGGCAGCCTCTCCCCCCGGCAGCGGGGCGGGCATCGCCGCCGGCACCGCGCTGCTGGAGCCGGCAGCCGGGCGGGAGGCGGCGGCGCGGCGGGGGA
>VYZW01022556.1:69560-85153 GCA_013401315.1 Balaeniceps rex
GGGCCAGGGACCCCCGCGGGGCGAGGGGCTGCCTCCGCTCCCGCCGCCGCGGAGGGCAGCGGCCGGTGGGGCGCGGGGTCGCGGCGGCGGCGATCGTCCGTGCGGGTCTGCGCGCCTTGGCGGGGGGAGGGGGGGTCTGCNGGGGGGTTCTGCAGCGGCTTCCCGGGCAGGCGGACCCCGGACCCGGGGCACTGATCGCGACCGGTTTCGTGGGCAAAGCCGTCGCGTGGGGAAGGGATTGGGAAATGTTAATGAGATACATCCTGAAGAGGTGATTAGGGTCCTCGTGTGGTGCTGCCCCGTGTTTCTGATGCCGGGGTTTGGAGAGGCTGGAGGCAGCGGTCTGGGATACAGCACAGCACCAGCTTGCCTCTGGGTTACGCATTAAGGCACACACCGTGTACGGTGTGTACAGACCGGGCGGTGTGTAATTTGCACGCTCGGCAAGACGCTTCCTACGTGCAAGGCACGGAGAAGTTGGCTGGTGCAGGGGCTTGCTGCAGGGAGAGCTGTCACAGAGCGATAGCGTGCAGATACCCTCTTACTGCAGTAAACTGCAACGCGCTGCAGCAAATGTCACCTCCTGTGCCTTTGGTTTACCGTCTTGCCGGAGCTGGTGCATCGCATACAGTATGAAAATCCTGGCCTGTGCAGGTTGCTAATGCGGATAATGACAAGAGTTCATCTCTGTCGCTGTCACTACCTCTGTAGCTGTTACTTTGATGATACTCCATACTTTCAGACTCTTTCAGAGGTCTTCGAAAATGTAGTTTTAAACTCTCTCATACTACCAAACACAAAAAAATCACATGCTGAAAATATATCTAGATAATATTTTGCAATATCGTGTTTGCCTCTGTTACCGGGGGAAAAGTTAGGGTTAACGCGTGATGAAATTCATACTCTTTTCACGCATCTTTGATGTGAGCACATAAACGAGAGGAACGTTTCTGCAACTTTATAGAAATAATGAAAATCTCTGTAGACGTTGGAATAATGTTGAAATATTACTGCTTTACATGAGGGCCATAAAACTATATAGAAAAGCATATGTGCAAATTGAAATTAAACTACAAAATATGCAAGCTGGAGGGTCAGAGAGGGAAACATATCTGTGGTAGCTTAACTAAAACAGGAAAAATGATCTCTAGAATACTAAAATTCATTTATCACTGAGCTAATAACATTGTAACACTTTACTGTACGCTTAATGTTAGGGAAATCTATTTGCATTGAAAGATTCTCTTGATACCAGGTTGGGGGCCGAAGTAAAGAAAGAAGAAAAGAATATGTTGACTTTTAGCTCTATAATATTTTATTCTGGGAATTTTGTATCATTTCATACTATACGCCAACATAGTGAGCCAAAATAGTCTGTCTTATTACTTTGTAAAATGGAAAGTTGTTACATTTCAGCCTTTGATTTAAAGCTTTCCCTCACTGCCTAGGAACTGACAAATGCTGTAAGCTTGTGTTGCATCACGTGGTGCAATACTGAAATCTTTCCTAATACCGCAGTACACTGCAGTAAAATGGTTTTAATGCAGATTACCTGGAGATTATTCAACCGGTTTGTGTTCCCTCACTGTAACATGAAGCAAATCGGTGTGATCCTCCCGGCAATGTGCTGCCCTGCTGCAGTGCTTCACTGCAGTATATTGCAGGAGCAGGAAACTTTTCGACACCTTTCGCTCTGCGCTGATCTATTGTTTCAGAATGGGATGGTAGAGGAAATGTAGCACAGCAGCAACTGG
Organism: Balaeniceps rex; assembly: GCA_013401315.1. Lineage (NCBI taxonomy): Eukaryota > Metazoa > Chordata > Aves > Pelecaniformes > Balaenicipitidae > Balaeniceps > Balaeniceps rex. The sequence goes on from VYZW01022556.1 coordinate 71,315, forward strand.
ATGGTAAATTGCAAAGAACTGAGAGAGAACAGTATTTTCACGTTGTTCTTGGGTAGCAGTGCATAGAAAACATTTGACAGACAAATCTCTAATGTTAGCTTGCTAGTTTAAGGTTTATAGCTTTTCTGTTCTAAGACTCGGAGCTCATTGGTGTCTTGAGGATAATATTTTGCCAAAAGGCTATAATAAATTTCATGACAACTGCTTAATTTTTTTTTCAAATGCAAAGGAGAGCACAGTTTAGTACCAAAAATGCTGACATGCATGATTTTTCAGAGAGCTACTGCTCCAGGCTTCTGAGTCAACTCTCTCACATGTATACCAAACTGCTGCTATGGCTTTCTTTATATTCATTACTGCTCTGTGTTTGTTAAATGCTGTGGGGTTTGGGAGTGTGGTTAAAATATTACTTCCATGGTGAGTAAAGTTTAAGTTGCTGACAGTTATTTCACATTAAAAATAAGCAAATTATATGTGGGTAGATTTTTTCCCCCCAATAGCAATAAAGAGAAATTGAAAGAAGTTTTATATGTATTACATTTTTAATCGAAGCTTCTTTACAGAATGTTTTTCAGGGAACTTTTCCTAAATCTTAAGGATGATAAACAGAGAAGAGAAAAGGAATGAAGAGAGAAGGTTAAAACAAAACCGTTGGCTCCCAGCAGAGATTTGACCTCAGAAGGAGAATCCAGGAGGTGAAGCTATTTCAGAGAAGAGGAAGTAAAAGAAGGTAACAAAGTCTTGAGACTAATGGTGGCAAGAGTGTGTGGAATGGCAAGGCAGGTCAGAAAAGAGATCTAAGTTGTTGAGAGGCTGAAGAGAGTTGGGATTGATCAGCCTGGAGAAGAGAAGGCTGCGGGGAGACCTTATTGCGGCCTTTCAGTACTTAAAGGGGGCCTATAGGAAAGATGGCGACAATCTTTTTAGCAAGGCCTGTTGTGACAGGACAAGGGGTAATGGTTTTAAACTAAAGTAGGGTAGATTTAGACTAGATATAAGGAAGAAATTTTTTACAATGAGGGTGGTGAAGCACTGGAACGGGTTGCCCAGAGAGGTGGTAGGTGCCCCATCCCTAGAAACATTCAAGGTCACGTTGGACAGGGCTCTGAGCAACCTGATCTAGTTGAAGATGTCCCTGCTCACTGCAGTGGGGGTGGGCTAGATGACCTCTAAAGGTGCCTTCCAACCCGAAGCTTTCTATGATTCTACGAAGCAAGTCCAAAAGAGTTTTATAAGCTATGAAGGCAGCCTTCGACCCTGAAATAAATAAGGGGTACTGCTACCATTTCAGGGAACGCATGATGTGGCCCGCTCTTTTGCGGAGATGTGAGAAGATGGGAGGTAGTGTCCTGCAGATGCTTGTTTTGATGGGGACCATGGGGAAACAGAGCAGCGACAGTCACAGGCATAGCTGAAGTTTTCGGCAGGAGGCTTGGAAGCAGCCTTTTACTTTAGCAATGCTGGGGGAGGAGGTGGTGATAAGTACTTGGGCAGAGGGATGAAAAAGGAAAGTTCTGCTTCAGAGAATCCACCGAAAAGAGGTGACCAGCAAACATTTGCAGTGGAAAGGGACAGGACAGGAGGGGAGGATGTTTCTCTGGTTGCAGTAACTCTTGAATGCAGTTGTTTACCTATTTTTCTGAGTTGCATGAGGGAGGGGAACAGCATGAAAATTATGTCAAACTTCTGCAGCTTAATGGAAGAGTTGAGCAGGGAATGTGTTGTAGCAGCAGCAGCCTTTCTGCAGGGAGACAAGGCAGTATTGACCTAAAATATTCTTTCAGCCAGTCTCTCATGATAACCTCTTCTGACTTAGCAGTCTTGCCCAGCAAGTCTGAAGGCAGAGATACTTTCCTCCCTTGCTCTTGCCCTGTATGCAGAATTGCAGTACAGTCCATGGACTAGTGCATATTCCCTGATAATTTGCGTGAGGTTCAGCAACTCTTTTTAAAAGAAAGTAAAAATCCTAGCTGAGTACCATGGGTTAGGCTGAAAGGAGAAAAAAATTGCAAAAAGAAAATATGTGGTATTTTGAGTGGAGAAACCATGTCTGCAGAGATCTGCTGACCTCCCCCAATGTGAGCTGTGGGATTCAAGGGCACTCAACAACTCCGAGAAGGCAACTCTCTGCTCCTACAGATTCAGGCCTTGTGGACCTCATTTTGCAATTGTAAGACTCCCTGTATCAGTGAGCTGAAAGGAAAAGGTCACATGCTAGATCTGGTGATGTGGACATAAGAATAGGAGATGATACATGATATGATTTCAGAAGAGTTGCTGACTAAGTGAAAGGGTAAGATCATTTCCTTTCACTGGTATGTAGGTATGCTTTAAGGACTGTGTTTCTACTAATTAAATTATAATTAAGTAAAATATTCTGCTTAAATGACTACTTAACTGGTTAGAAGGGTTCTCTAATCATCTAATACTTCTTAACAAAATATTTGGGTTTTTTCTAATCAAAGAGGAACCAAAGTAAATAAAGTAAAAACCAAAGAAGCAAGCAAAGTAAATACAGAAAATATCATAGTATCTGAGTGTTACCAATTTCATTCAATGAAATAATTGACTTTCCCCCTCAATATTCTACTTCAAGGGTTACACTGTCCTCAGTGTGCTTTCTAGCAGTTTAAGCATGACGTATGAGATGATGTTGTGGGAGTTTCTGGTAGATGATTAAACCTTATAAAATAAATTCTTCAGCTGAAAGAATAACAATTTCCAGCTTGATCTAGGCATCACATATTAAAAAAAATCTGTTATGTGAAATTATATGTTCTAAATTCAGCAAGGTTATTGCAAATCTTTGTTCTGCAAAACTTGTTAAATTGTTTGCTCCATACAGTGCTTTGTCTGTTTGGAAGGCACACTAGCATTAGATAATTCTCACAATATCCTTGAAATTAGGTAGATGTGTATTATTATTTCAGGTCCTTTGAAAAGAGAAGCTAAACCGTAAAGGTTGTTCGATTTACCCAAGACGAAACTGTGTGATTCCGGTGCTGCAGACTAGACCCCTCCATGACTAGAACATTTTACCATCTGCAGGTGTCTTGGGTGACCACGTAAAACCAAATTCTGCCTGCTTTATATATGTAGAGGTAATTGTCTTTATTTTGCAGGGTCATCAACTCGCACAACTTGCATGTTTTGATTCCGTCTGTTTATTAGACTGAATGTAAATCGAATGGAGTATGAGCCATGCAGTTGTACACTCACGGCTTACAGTGTTGCTGGAAAAATGCTGGCAGGAATTCTGTGGGCATAAATTGACTTTGCAGATAGAGAGGCTGATCTTGAGCCTAGATTGAAATATACTGCTAAAGCTCCTATGTCTTTTTTTTATTATTATTACAGCAGTGATATGCCCCTTTGTCCTTGGTTAAAATTTGCTCTGTACTCATTTTTGGCAGTGTTTAATGTAGCAGTTGTCAATCTGAATGTGGCCTTGCATCCCAGAGGGAATTGCACTTCATTAGTATTTTATGTATGTAATTGGAAGTTGCTTGAGGATTGTTTCAGACCGATATACAACACTGGTCATCCAGCTCTTATATTAATTTATAAAGTTACATTGAACTACATACACTAAAAATACATTTAATTTTACAGGAGCGAAAAAAAAATAGCTCTAATAAGGTTTGAGGTTGTTATCCTTGCAGGGAAGATGCCTTTCTGTCAATTCTACTAAGTGCACCCAAGACTACTCTTAGCTGCAGTAATATTCCCTGGAGTAAGAGGACAACGTATATGTCTCTTGTTCTAGCTCATGACCTTTAATAGTAATGCAGATTTTTTTTTTTTTAACTGGAAAGCATCAAGTTCATTCCCTCCTACCAACATGCCGCAAAACCAGAGCAATTGAGGAAGAGCTTTGGAGTAAAAGAGCGGGCACTTTGAGTATTAACCAGGCATGACTCCTAATCTATCATCACTCACCTATGACAGCCAATAAGACATATGAGCAGAGATAGTTAAGATGCTGCTAGATTATTAAGTACTGACCAGAGCTCAAGCCTGGAATGTCCTAGCTGGTATTTCACTTCTATGCTCTTAGAGTTGAAGGGAGAATGTCACCGATAGTAATGCTTTGGGACAGCACAGCTTATCAAAAGATATAAGATCGCTTATGCCACCTTATAAAAAGAGTAAGATGCCTCTTACAAACTCTTATATCAGGTTATCAGTGGGTTTGTTTGAATGAGTCCAATTTGAAAGTACATTAGTTGCATACGGAAAGTATATCTGGTATTTTCTCAGCCTTTTAGGAAAAGGGTATTTGACTGCTTGGGCTGTTACATAGAGCAAGTGCGCAGTTTTTGCACCTCAGCACAGATTTGCATGTGGTCAGACTTTCCCTAATGATGTTGCCTTCCCATAAACATCTTTAGACAAAATAAGTGAATACATCACTGGTATTTAACCTTTATCATTTGGGAGCTGTTAAGCTGTGTTGTGTTGAATTACCCAAGCCAGATCAGAATGAGTATGGCCAAGTGTTGGACTCTACAGAGCCATGCTGACTTGTTTCTCCTCCCAGGCTACTTACTGCTTCTAAGAGTTTGGATATATTAACCTGCATGGAAAGAGCTTTCATGTGACTATTCAAATTCCTGTAGCTTAGATACCTTATCCAGCTCAACAAATAAACTGATTTTTGTTGGTCTCCATATTAATACATTTTGTTGAGCATGGCATTTGCGAATAAGCAAATCAAAGTGGGTATTATTTTTCCATCTGTCAGCTGTGAAATAGCTATTTAATAAAGATACTAATCTGTGATGTAGAATTAAGATAACTTCCTGCATCTTGTTATTTGACATCTTGTTATTTTTGTGGGGAACTTTCACCGAGTGTAGGATTAAAATACAGATAAATAAATGTATGTGGTTTATAGGCATGTGGGTATCTAAGCTCCTATTTAAACTCAGTTCAATCATTGGGGCCCAGAGAACAATTCACTTCCCTAAATTTAGGTGTTTAGTGCCATTTGAGGTGCCTGGAATTAGTAACCACCCTCATGAGCTTGGAAGAGGGTCTAGGCCCTATGTAAGGTATGTTCCCACCAGAAGAGGCAGCTGGAGGCCCGGCATAATAATTTATGGTATCTAAGATTGCACCATGCATTTATTTTTAGGCAATTGAATTGAGCCCTAGAGTGTTTGAAATAAGCTGAATTGCTCTCTAGGGAGTTTTAATTGTGTTCAATAGGGGCTTGACTTATGACTGTTGCAGTTGCTTAAGGCTGAGACATCTCCAAAGGAACAGCAGTTGTGATAAAAGACCTGTGGGAGATTTGTACTTCTGGAGTAGCAGCTGAAGCAGAATACCAGAGGACACTGGTGCTAGACACCTATGTTTAGGAAGCCAAATTGATCCCTAGATCTCCAGTGATTACAGTGACAACTTAGATAGCTGGTGTACCAGTGACACCTAAATGCAAGCATCTTAATCTAGAGCTGAATCTGTCCTGAAAGCCCAATAATGATGCCAGGTTGCTATCTTGAAATTTATTAAAACAAATGCCATGTTTCACTGTTTAGTTGAATAAATTATTAGTTAGAACAAAAGTTTAGTACTTCTAGACATACTAAATATACCTGCTTAATAATTTCATTAGTCATCCTTTTCTATCACTCAGTATTACAAATAAAATCAATGGTTTGATGCAAAAATCAGAGCTTTTCCAATAAAATTCTTCAAGCTTTTGATTTAAGCCACAGTCCTACAAAGGGCTTTCGCATATTTAATAGAACTTCTGGGTTGCTAAAACTCAGAGCATGGAGGGCAATACTGTGAAAAATAATAATGACTTCATTAATCCCTTGGGCCACTCAAATGGATTTTAGCATGTGGGACAAGGTATGCGCCAAATTCCGCATATAATCCTGTGGATTGTAAATGCTGCTGAGGCTTTGAAGTCAATGAGATGATCTGCATAAATAAGGCCAGAAGACGTTGCTTTACCATGAATAGCATCACTTCTTAGAAAAGTGTCTCAGATTATTTCATAGTGTCGTGGTTTAGCCCCAGTCGGCAACTAAGCACCACGCAGCCGCTCGCTCACCCTCCCCCTCCCCGGTGGGATGGGGGAGAGAATCGGAAGGGCAAGAGTAAGAAAACCCACGGGTTGAGATAAGAACAGTTTAATAATTGAAATAAAATAATAATAATAGTAATAATAATAATAATAATAATAATTGTAATGAAAAGGAGAACGAGAGAGACAAACAAAACCCAGGGAAAAGAAAACAAGTGATGCAACCGCTCACCACCCGCCGACCGACACCCAGCCAGTCCCCGAGCAGCGATCGCTGCCCCCCGGCTAACTCCCCTCGGTTTATATACTGAGCATGACATCATATGGTAGGGAATAGCCCTTTGGTCAATTTGGATCAACTATCTTGGGCTGTGCCCCCTCCCAACTTCTTGTGCACCTGGCAGAGCATGGGAAGCTGAAAAAGAAAGTCCTTGACTAGTCTAAGCATTACTTAGCAACAACTAAAACATCAGTGTGTTATCAGCATTCTTCTCATGCTAAATCCAAAACACAGCACTATGCCAGATACTAGGAAGAAAAGTAACTCTAACTCAGCTGAAACCAGGACACATAGCTAGTCACACCAGGCTAGGGATCTACAGTCAGGAAGTGAGCTGTTGGATATCAGTAATAAAAATCATATAGCTTTATCCTTCCTGCAGAAGACAAGTGGGATCATTCCTGTGCATTTATTGTCTTGAAAGTTGCAGTAATGTTCTGGTAGATGCTTCCCCAGATTTCCAGCTGAATTTGGAACACAGCAATACTGATGATTCTGGAAAATCTGTACTCTGTATTTCTCAGCTGAGAGCAGCAGATTTGTGCTTTTAAGTCATATTTTCCCATAAAATGACTAAGATATAGCACTATAAATCTTTTGAGCAGTAACAACACTTCTGCGTTCTTCCGACAGTGCCTAATTCCACTGAAATCATTAGTAAATCTTACACTGGTTTCAGGGGAGTAAGATTAGAAGCCACAACAGGGCATATAACATATTTAGATATGGTCATGTTTTCCATCATAAACTTGCTACAGAGAACTGGGAATTTTGAGACTTCAGTGCAGCCCAAGAGTTTTACACCAACATTGTATTTAATGTCCTGACAAGTTCAATGTCAAATGCCACAAACCAAATCTGTGACTACCACTTATTATGCTGAATTGGAAATAAATAGTTTTGAGTGAGGTAGATTAATGTCTAGCCCAGTAAAGGTTGTTTTTTGGTTTTTTCCAAGGAAAACTGGGATTATTGAAGGCTGAACTTAGAGGGTAGACAATATAAAATGTTAATACTTTATTATGGATCTGTGTTGCACAGTCATGGTAGTTTCTTGTTTTGCTGAAATCAGTGGCAAAGCCCTATTTTAAGCTGGCAGAATCAGACGCATTGAGTGGGCCTACAATCTCATGTTGTAAATTTGTAATACTTTACACTGCGTTTACTGAAAGGAAAGAGAAATAATGATCTCAGCATGCCATCTGCCAACTCTCCAGCTGAATGGAACAGACTATGTCAGTCAAAGGGCGAGATAGGTCTTTAAATGACTTTTGTATTGTTTTTTTTTTGTTCTGGCTTTTTGGGTTGCTTAGTAACAATATTCTGTGTGCAGATTTGTAGCATCTGTGCAGAATGTGAGGTGTTAACATGTTTGTAAAAATTAAGAGTCCAATTAATGTTTCCTTTGCAGAGCTTTAAAATTAAATGTCTTGTTTCTTTTTTTTTTCCCCTTCTATAAATTACCTGCTTTTAGAAAAAGTAAAGATAGATTTGTGTCTTAGAACAGTGCTAAATCATAAATTTTCATTTTGGTACTTCTCAAATAAGTAGCTAGTGTTTTCAAATGGAGAATATAGCAGAATTAAGTAGCTTGCAAAACATAAGTGGCTTTCGAAGCTCATGTAATTCTGTCTCTGTGGTTAGTAGCTGCACACAGGGTAACGTCTGTGAGCGATTATATATCTTCCAATTAAACCACTGAACAAAGCACTTAGTGTCAGAAATCTTACTTGATGACTTGCAGAACTGTGTTAGAAAGACTTAAAACAGAGAACCAGATACACTTTAACAGACTTCATACACCATCCTTTTGGCCCCCTATAGCAGAAGGTCCATGGGAATCTATCCTACTATTCAAAATCTATTCAAAAATAGAAAAAGCTAATATAGGATGAGTTGGACCAAGCCAGCTTCTACAAGGAGACATACTGTATAGTCACTGAATAGTCAGTGGAGAGAAATAGGCTCTCCCAGACCGTAAGTCATCTGCTGTCTTTTAGATACGTGTCTTAGGGTGAGATGAATCACCTCTCTTTCTGCGGTGACTGAGCCAAATGTGGCTAGACAACCTCTCACTTTTAAGGCAGTAAAAGTTGGAAAGATTAATCCCACTCCCCAAGATTTTTTTTTCCCCTGATGATATAGTATATTTTGCCTTTGATCTGTTTTGGCAAATAAAACATTTTAGAGGGAGGCATCTGCAAGAGTCCTGACTCAGACAAGGTTTCACATTGACGCCAGTAGGAGAACAGGGTGAGAAAACACTGCAGGACTTCTCTTCCAGTAAGTGAAGCATTTTACTGTTCCTTTTCCTTATTAGAGACATTTTGTTCTAGCTTTCCATTCCCTTTAATCACTGGCTAGAGATGATGCCAGCAGACAGTTAGGTATTATCCCCAGGGCCCATGGACTGTCACAATAAATTCTGTAAAAAAACGTAGTTTGATTAATGTCTACTGCAGGAGCTGAAGCCATAGCTCCATAACAGAAAAATACTAACAATCAACTACTGCACTGTTCCTTTTATTTGGCAGTGTAATAATTTTGTCATTTTGTCTGTAACACAAGCAGTTGAGCTGATGCCCAGCAGAGCTGCAGCAGAGAAGGGACCTGGCCAGTCTCTGTTGCTGCCCCACAACTGCTTCCCTGCCTTGGCCCCTTCAAAAGCAGCAGGAGCAACAGGACTGAGCACAAGCCTCGGAAAGCTGCTGGGAGGCTTTCAGAATCTTGCCGGGAGCTAAAGGAGTAGATCAACCCTATCCCTCCTCCATGACTATTTGTGAAATCCACTCCTTATTTCTCTCAGCATCCTATGTAGCTTATATTTTAACTTGGCAGCTGTTAAGACTCTTGGTGAAATCAGTTTAGCTGTTTACTAGTACACCCTCCCACCACAGGCAAGAATCTTGACAGCTCAAAAGAGCTTTATAGATAATGTAGACAAATTGCTGAGGTCCGGAGTCCTGCCATGACCATGGTAGAAATTGTCCCTAGCTTTGAGTGGCGGGATGGATTTTCGTGGATCCAGGTGCTTGTCTGGTGTAAAGACTGTGCGAGGGATCTTGCTGGCGAAGTACTTCACAGAGTCTACCAGTGGCACCAGGCTGCTGTCGTGGGCTCTCAACATCCAGAAGTCCACCTATCCATTGACTTCATTAAGCTGTATAACAGGTATGCAAGTCTGATACCTTCCAAAAGCTGTTGGACTTGCTACCGATTTGCTCAGTCAGGACAGTGTGTATGTGAATAGCCCCAGTGCCGTTGGGAATCATCACTTACCCTCCGTGCTGTGAACAGCCTGTGTATTCAGTGCATCCCTGGAAATCCTGAACTGGCTTGCTAACCCCGTACAAGCGCAGACCACAAGCATGTTCCATGACTCAGAGAATATTTGTCTCAATACAAAATGAGAGACAACATACAAACTGTTAGAGGACTACAGGGAAACATTAAAAAAAATATCGAAGTCAGTCAATCAGCTGTTAATCTTAGCACGCTGGCAGTTCTAACTTTGCTGCAATTCTGCTGACCTTATGTGGGCTTTTAGGAGGGTAATGAAGTAGCTCGCAACTGCCAAGGGCCAAGGAGGGGAAAGCTCAAAGTACTTAATTTGAGAATCGAAGAACTCTGTGATGGGGATTGTTGTCCTGGGTTGATCAGGGGCAGAAGTTAACATCTTTGTGCCAGATGAGAAATATTAAGCTGGCTGGGGTATATACTTAAAAGCAGTTTGAAAAAGAAGGAAAACCACTGATGGTCAATGTGATTGCATGGATGGGCTGTTTTAAATTGTTGAATGGTCCCTTTCTGTGGTGTGAGGATCCACTCGGCATGGATCAGTGGCAGAATGAGGCCTCCGGTGATTGATGCTGGGCATAGACATTCAGGCGGCTTCCTCTCCAGAATTTACATGGCATGGATGTTTCCCAGTCTTTCTAACTTGCTTCAGAGAAAATTAATGTGAATTCCTGCAAACACAGTCTCCTTTCTTCAGCAGAGCAGTACTTAACAAACCTACTGCTATCACACTGAACACATTCTGCATAAAAGCATGATTTAATACGCTTTTTAATGGCGATTTCTTACGCCACTTGCCTCATTGTATCAGTAAACATGTTGACAAGAGCGCAGCTGTCTTTCACAAACTAACAAGTTCATCCATGTGTGAAAAACCAGTTCTTTTGAGGCATAGCACAGACATGGTGAATAGTGGTGAGCTGGGCTTCTGCAAACAAATTGACATTGCTTCTTGGAGCAGTGCAGCCAGATTTTCTCACTTTGACATAATAGCTCCACATAATTCTCCTTTCCTAGCTCTGAGTTACCTTTTTGACAGCCTCTGCACGAGGCACTAGATTTGCTTCCGACTGATTGAGGCCAAGTAAGTCACAAATCACACTGTCACATCTGGGAATTCATGAGTTTGCAGCTCTGTAAAATTATTTCACCTCTATGAACTGACAGGCCCCCATATGTTTGTTGGAAAGAAGACAAAGGTTTGACAAAATCAGATTTTCTGTTTATTGGTTTTATCTGATTTAATAATTTTAAAGTAGACAATATCTTTTCTGAGTATAATGGAAGCAATTAAATGAACCAGTTACATTTCCAGTAGAGTTTAATAAAGTATGTTACATTTCACACATTCATGTAAGGCATATCAGCTTAATTAGAAAAATAAAGCACAAAGTATGACTTGTTCCCTTCTCCCACTGTGGAACTTCAGTGCTTCAAAAAGCCCAGAAATGGTCCTTTGCTTTAAAAACATTGCTTTATGTGAGCAAAGGATTTAGCTGTATATTTGGGTCTGGGTTCTCCTTGTTGCTGTTATTCTTCATGAAGCAGCCCAGCTCTCTGCCCGTCCTCAGCCTGTCATTTCTTTTGTACGTCAAGTTTTCCACTGCCAGAACGTGTCATACCTCATCCAGTCAGTTGTCCTGGGTTGTTCTGGGTTGTTTTTAATGGCTGCAATTGTACATCTTGCTGCCCGTGAGATGATTAATACAGTCCTGGAAGTCATACATCCTTTTTAATAGCATGTAGAGCTAGTACCATCCCTCATTCTAGGGAAAGTTATCACACCTGCATTTTTTAGTCAGAGGCTGGACTGAAAACTTCTTTTGGGGCAAATGTAGTAGTAATGGAGATCCTGGGCAGGAGATAGATTAGGCATGGTAGTAATATGGAAGCAAGGGCTCTGCGAGTGGAAGCTGTCTTCTGTGCTGAGTTTTGGAGGCAACTGTCTGATGTACATGTATTGAACAGACCACCTCCCATCTTTCAGGGGAGATATAACACGTTGCTTGGCTAGTTTTCACTTCCTTATCCAGGATATTTTCATACAAGGTAATTACCAAAATCCAGGAATAGGAGGGTTGTTTGGGGCTTTTTAAAGTATTCTTGTGACATTCCTGTGGCATGACATAGTAACAGCTATTTTTCCTATGACGTCCTGCAGGTGGTGTCTGTGTGACAAGAAAACCACTTAACAATGAAAAAATTCACACTGTTTGATTTTGTAAATGATAACTCACTGCAAATTGGAGAGACTTCATGGATACAGGACCTTCCCAGTGATGACAATGACTTAGAAAGACTTCTGAAACCAAACAAGCACGTGCTAGTAAACTGGCCTGTGGGAGAAAGACAGACAGAAAAGCACCTGGTCAAAGTTGTGTACATGAGTGGTGAGTGCAGTTCCAGAGCATTTGTCTGATATGACATTTTAATCTAGTTGCAAGGTATTGCCACCTGATTTTCTGTGCTTTGGCCTTTTTTTTCCATCACTTCAGATGACCCCCAAGAGCTGGTGGAAATGATGCAAAAGATATTACAAGCGGATGAAATTACAAAAATACAAGTCCTTGGAANATGACTTAGAAAGACTTCTGAAACCAAACAAGCACGTGCTAGTAAACTGGCCTGTGGGAGAAAGACAGACAGAAAAGCACCTGGTCAAAGTTGTGTACATGAGTGGTGAGTGCAGTTCCAGAGCATTTGTCTGATATGACATTTTAATCTAGTTGCAAGGTATTGCCACCTGATTTTCTGTGCTTTGGCCTTTTTTTTCCACCACTTCAGATGACCCCCAAGAGAAAGATATTACAAGCGGATGAAATTACAAAAATACAAGTCCTTGGAAAAGGCAAGAGGAAGAGGATAGAAATGATATTCTCAGAGAGCGAAGACAGTGACCTGGATAAAGAACAAGTAAGTTTCTGTCTTTATGTGCCTGATACTGGTAGGCCCATAATGGAATGAAATAGACCGTAACTATTGATTATTCACAATATAATACACAAAATATGCAAAGGTAAGAACACAGACAATCTTCACGTGGTACCTCAGCACAATAACCTGTCAGAGTAATTAGTTAGGCCAAGAGATTTTGTCCTTTGCTATTTAAAGAGAGAAGTGTCATTCAAGACCTGGATGCTCTGTAGTACATTTTCTCCCATAAGACAGAAATCTGACCACTGCGTAAGGAAGGAAAGGGACCAGGTTTTCTAAGCTTTGCATTGTGCTGAGATCTGCAGTGACAAAATGTGGGGAGAGAAAACATAAATCTTAACAAGAAGTTATAAACTTATTTTTCAAAAATACTAACCAAGAATGTCAAGTGCAGAGTGAATGAAAGTTTGTGGTATACCATAAGATACTGTTAACGAAAGGCTCTCTAGGAATGCAAAGGCACTATTGTGCTCTTGTTTACAGGGGAAGATGATGAAGCATATAAAAAGAAAGAAATCATTACAGGCATCTGCTCCTGCCAACATCCTGAGTCAACTTGAAACATCTTTAATTAACAAACAGGTAAACATCTCATCTTCAGCAATTTTAATGTATTAAGCAAGAGCAAACGGAAATGTATTTGTTTAGGGGGGGTGTAAGACTTTTGTTTTAGTGAAGTTAACGGTTCTAAAAGACACTACCTTAGAAAATTGGTGAATGGAGAACAGAGAGAGAAGTACCTAGCAGTTATGTATTACCCTGACATTTCATTTTGAATTTTAATAGGAATGGTAATATCTATGTTCAGTAACAGCTATTATTAAAATGCACCAAACCTGTTTATACATTCTGCGAACAAAGAGAATATTCTGATGTAGCCAGATGTTTTAATGTTAGTCTTAATGCTTTAATTTCATGTTATTGTTGCTCTAGATAGCATGTTTTGGGCTTTTTTTTCCAGAGAGAAACATATTCAGGAAGCAACTTTCTGTACAGTGAAAGTAGCAGTGATGATGAAGAGCCTTTATTTCAACTATCCAAGGTAGAACTTTGTGCCAAAATAAAAAGTCTCAAGAGGAAGCTGACAGATACCATGAGAGAAAACTGCCGCCTAAGGCAGTCCCTGGTAATGCTTCAAGGTAAAGTCAGGGGAAGTATTTTGATGAAGAGGAAAGCCTGAAGGTCATGAAAAGCCTGATTTATAAGAGGCCATTTGGATGGGAATTATGGATGCTCAAGCACCTGACATGATCAAGACCTACCATTAGTATCAAAGTCTTTGATACAT
>VYZW01022557.1:8036-22656 GCA_013401315.1 Balaeniceps rex
GGAGCCCGCCCGCCCCCTTCGCCCTTCGGCGGCGCGGCCCCGCCCCCTCGGCCCACTTCGGGCGCCTGACCCAGTTCCGGCGCGGCGCGGCAGGGGGCGCTCCTGCCGGAGGGGCCGGGGGCCTCGCGCCGCCGCCCGTAGCTGCCGCTGGGCGGGGGGCGGGAAGAGGCCGTGAGGGAAGGGGCGGACAGGGACGGCGGCTGCCTGGCCCGGGCGGAGGGGCGGCGGCTCCCGTGCTGGATTTTCGGCAGAGTGAGGAGCACTGCAGACGAAAACGGTATCCTCAGCTTTCCCCGTCATTTCGAAGCCTGAAATCCCCAGGCCTGTGTGCGTGCTTCCCGGAGCCTTGCGCCGGGTGCCATTTCTCCTTGCTCCTGAAGTACGTCTCTGAAGGTTATGGGCCAAGGGGCACCCGTGCACCAACCTGCTGTCTAACCTCAAGCACCAACGTATTTTTCTTCAGGGATGTATTGCTAAGGCTTCAGTAGTTATAAATAGCATTGGTACCCATCTGCTCTGTTTCTGTGTTTTGCTCCACTCCTGGGATCTTAAAAAAAGTGCTAGTTGCTATGCTAGGCCTAAAGTGACTCAGAGGAGCAAAGTGTACTTGAGTGGTGCAGCAGCCCCGAGGCCCTAGCTAGACACCACTTTCAGCAAGCAAATAAAAAGCCTAGTTGTGTTTAGAGGTTTGTCTCTTAAAGCCTGGTTAGGAGAGCAGCTACTGAGCCTTTCCTCGGGTGTGGTCTCTTGGTCATTAGTCCCTCGTTAGGCAGGGGCTGCCGGAAGGCTCTAAAAGCTGTGGCAGGTGCCTAGCTGAGGAAGATGGGGTGGGGTCTCTGTAAGAGCAGAAAACCAAAAATAGTTTCCTGGCCTCTTTGTGGGTAAGCCCAGGGTGTGCCCAGGAGAGGGTGCTGCCTGAGGAAGGCTGAGCCCCGAGGAGAGCCTGCTGGGAGCAGATTAGTGATCTGGTGTATGAGAGAGAGCACAGAAAAGGCGCTTTGAAGTGATTCATGGGTTTATGGGGGAGAAATTTGAATAGGCCCCTTGCCGGAGGAGAGCAGATCTGAGTGCTCAAAGGCTTCTTCATCGTTGTCTGTAGGGGGACTCTTCATCTTTAGTTCCTTGATACAGCTTGTGGCTGCAATGGCTGTATTGGGAAATGCAGTTGGCTGGTGGCTTCTCTGCTCCCTCTTAGGCTGGTGTTCACAGGGCCCTAAGTTCCATCATTCTGTTTATTCAATCTGGCATAATCTGATTCAGTAGATGATGGTAATATCTGTAGGCGTGGCAGCAGTCAAGAGCTTCAAAGGAAAATAGAGACTAGTTTTAGAGGGAGAAAAACAGTGGCAGGGCAGAGAACAGCTACTGGAAAGACAGTCCTGTAGACTATTAGTCTGGTTCAGAGAGCTGCAGAAAGAAAGAAAAAAAAAAACCCACCCTCATAAGGAGAGGTATGTTTCTTAGGTATTTTTGGAGGCTGTGTGTACAGCCTTTGGTAATTGCATGGTTTAACATATGCAGCTAAAGCCAATAAGGCTCTTCACAATTTGTTTTACCTGTGTTTTGCACTACTTGACTTCATCTTTTATTTTGGCAAGGCTGAATTCAGCTACTCTAAGAACTGCCTGGCATGCATATCTGGCTTGACTATTTTGGATTGGGCTCATTTACAGATAGATATGTTGCTAGAGAAGGTTTTTCTTTTTTTTTTAATCATACAGGATTTTCTTTTTAGTGGGCAATCAGGTAGGAAGAAAAGTTAGGAATGTGTGGAGGAGCACTTCTTTGCCCTACAAGTCAGGCTTATAATTTTAGGAGTTAAGCAGAATCGGCAGAACTGATACAAGCAGTATTTGAAATACCATAGGATAGCATTTATATGTGTCTTTGCATTTTAAAAAAAAAAAAAATCTAAAGACCTGAGAAGGTGAGCTACCTCAAACCAGTGGGGTGCCATTCATATCTATGCCTGTAGGGGTGAAGTTTGCCAGAAGTATGATTCAGCCCAGGCTTACCTGTCCTGTGAGCTGAGTGGCTTGTTTGCAACTCGAGCCAGCAGATTGATGGATAGCAGGAATGGTAGGTGAACTTGGTGTATTGGCTTGAGCCCAAGCTAAGCAGGCAGTTTAGAAGCAGTGTTTGTATACTTTCTTCTCCCTTGCTAAAACATCCTTGTTACTGCAGGCCTGGTTTATGTCTTACACAACCAAACCATGCAATAAATAATAAGAAAACTCCTCTGGGATCAAACTTTGCGTTTTATTTTGAAGTGGAGCTAAAGAATCACAAGCTTGGAAGATTACCTTTTTATTAAATTAAAATGCAGATGAATAACAAGGTGGTTTCCTCTTCCTCCATACTGCTTTTACCATCGACTTGTGAGTTGTATTGACAGAACATGTTAGGCACGCAGCTGAAATGTTGTGTCCTCCCCCACTTTTTTTTTTGTTAACACTTGCACATTGTCTTTGTTTTCTTTGTAGGTCTTTTTCCATTTTTTTTTATTATTTTCCTCCTCCAGATAAGAGCTTATTTAGTTTCTAAAGTTGTTATTGCACAATGTGACGAAAAGCAGTTGCTATATAAAATTTTGTTTGTTTGTTTGTTTTTAAATAGACTGCACAATTCTCAGCTCTTTGGGGTATTGTTTTGGCCTTCCACAGGCACTAAAAGGGATCATTTAAATTCAGTTCTTGTTTCAGACCTTTTTTGCATTCTTTATATGAAACAAATTGAATTTCTTTTTTAAGATGAAGCATTTTACAATGCTGCCTTAGAAATCAAATAAGCATTGATTATGTTTATCACTGGAGAATCGGAAAGAGATCAGTTTCATGTTACTGCAAAAGAAAAATAAACCCCCTTCCTTCAAGTTTATTTATCAAGTTATTTTATGTGTTTAACATGGTCTTAACATGAAAATGTGAGCAGGCGTTGCTGGCTCCTGCTTAACTCTGGTACTATACAATCAAATTCAAACAAAAACAAAAAAAAAAGTGTTCTGTTTAAATACTGAAGAAGAATACAGTTACACTTTAAAAAAAAAAATTACAGAGCCTAAATGGCCATTGCTTTGAACCTTTTTGGTATCACCTTTCAGGTAAGGCAGTTGGTGTATTGTGCACACTGTCTGTCGGATTTCTAGAACTTTTCAACTGTGGAAAGAAAGCAAGCCAGTAAAGAACAAAGAAAGAACCTGAAACTTCTAGAGAATTTTAAGACTTACTAACTGAAGAGCCTGTTAGGAAGTGGGCAGCTGCCTGTGCTGGCAGGTGGAGAAGGCACAACAACCAGAATTTTTGTGCCCTGGTCAGGAAAAGCACCCTGCCTGCCCCTACCCCAATTCTCCTGACCGGAGAAGCAGGCTTGAGTTTTACGATATGGTCACAACAACAGGTTTGGTTTATTGTCCTGCCCCAGCTGTTGTGATGAAACCCAGGGCTGCCTGACAGGTACCTCTGTGCAGCACCAGTAATGAGAGTTGCATACCTTATTCCTTTTGCCCTTTCCTGGCCCTCCTTTTTGCTGTCCTTGCACCTCTGTTTTTCCATCCCAGTCTCCTCCCAAATAAACAACCCACCCCTAATTACTTATGCCCCATTGGTCCCAGTTTTGCTACATCCGTACTCAGGTTTGGGTTACTTAGATACTGTTACTTAGATAATCTCAGCCTTATATGGTACTACTGATATGGTTACCTAGGTGCTGTTGGCCTTGCATGACTTTACTCCCTAAAAGGTCCCCAGTAGTCTCTTCCAATTATCTCTGTCTAGCAATTTCTCCTGTAACTCCCCCTTAAGCACCTGTGGGATCCAGTCACCCTCACAGCGCTATCTGTAATTTTTGTCACCGTCTCATAATGTTATTTGTAATTTCTAGCAATTTTTTTTTTATGTCACGTCCAGTAGTTTTCCACATCTTGTTCAGTTAACTGAATCTCATGCCAAAACCTAGTCAGTGGCCTGTCATTTGCAAGCAACCCTAACTGAACATAGCTGAATAACTGATAGAAAATCAGAATATTAAATACTTACTTTTAACCGAGTTTTTGTTCTCTTTTTATATATAAACATTTGGGTACTATGCATTTTTTCATTACAAAATGAAAGTAGACATCAGTGAAGAAGAGGGGAACATTGGCAGGTAGTGTCATAACAAGCTCACAAGACTGTACTGTAAGAATCTGTTGGGGGGGAGGGGGAGATAGCTTAAGGGTTTTTCCTTCCGAGTTAGCAAGAACAAGTTACGGAGTTCCACATTTTTACACACCACATTATCCAGGCAGTTGGGCTCTACTAGATTTTTCCATCTGAAGGGTATGTGACAAATCTTTTTTTTTTTTTCTTGCAAGTGGCGCATTTTAAGTGTGAAGTTAGGTTTTGTGGTTTTGTGGTGTGGTGTTTTGGGGTTTTTTTTGTTAGTCAGGGAAATTATCCTACTTTTTGCCTGCATACAGGCTGTTGTCAGAGATCTCAGTGCTCCCAACAGATCCCGTGTTAGCAACTTGGGCAGGGGGGGAAGAGGGTTCTTTAATTTCCTCCTCACTGAAAAAGAGATCTGTGTGATGAACAAACAGTATTCAGTGTTATGTACAGACCTTTTTGAAGATTGGGGGGGATCAGAAAAACCTACAAAGAAAATTCATCAACTTTATCTTTTCTCTTCCCAATAAACTCTTGGTCAGGTACCTTCCTCTGTGAGCCAGAGCAAGATAAATTGAAAGTTTGAACTCTAGTTTGACATACAGTTTCTGAGCTAAAGTTATCAAGTAGTAAGTTAGATTATCAAGCTGAATTTGTAATAGTCTTTAGCAAGGTAGAAAGCCTTTTTTTTTTTTTTTTCCCCCAAAGCTCAGGAGAAAGCTCAAAAGGATTGTTATTTTATCCTATAGTAAGAGCTGGATGAGTAAAGAGAAAAAGCATATGTGTGTATATAAAAAGCAAAAAAGTGTGTGTGCATATATGTATTGAAAAATTGACATTGCAAAAAGTTTCCTTCTCCATGTGAGTTGCTGCTACTTGGAACCCATATCATTGATTTCTTTGTAAGCATTGTACTAAACAATGTCTTAGAATAAAGTGTGTATTTGCATCTGTGCCTGTGTCTTAACACTGGATGAGCATTTAACACACTAAGATTCCAACTCATTATTCTAAACATAACTTTTGTTATTATTTGACGGTTTGATTATCTTTTGTATTTGCTTGGCTTTTCTTGTCTGCTGTTTCTCATGTGCTAAAACTGTGCTTTGGGGGGATTTTTATGGACTGCAGAGCTTATTGCAATAGGAGCCCAATACAAGCATGTTATATGAATGTCAATAGTAAGCAAAAGTGTTGTGAAAATTAGTTTGGATAAGGAATCAAAGCTTTAGCTTTGAAACAAAAAGAAGTGGTGGTTTAGAAATCCTTCTTAATACCTTTTAATGAGATTCATTTAAGACTTGAGAATGTTTGTGGGAAGTTTTCAGTTGAAAAAATAAACCTTTTCCAAGTTTAGGTTATCCAGTGAGAGAGAAAAGCCACATGGTTAACTGGCAAAGAGAGCAAGGAGTGAATAGTACAAAAATTTATTCACAACTCAAGTATACACTTAATTTTTGACAAAATAATTTCTAAATTTCAAAACCATCATTTATATTGAAAATAAACAAACAAACCACCTTTGTTCAAATACAATTTTGGAGGAAAAGGAAAATTCATAATGCTGAAAAAAAAACCAGCCAGCCCTGTTGTGGTCTCTCTTTAGTATTTAAATTCTTGAATGAGGTCCAGCTTCCTTCTTTTTCGAATGTAAATATCTCAGTGTTACTGGGAATTGTACTAGAAAAAATGTTTTTAATAAGGTTTGTCTTTGGAAAAAGTGTTTCAGTTCGTTAGGATGTATAGTGCATGTAACAGCTGAGATGCGAGTAAGGCCCTTGACATGGTGTGAAGTGGCCTTGCCAACTGTCGATCTTTTTAGTTATCATGTTTTGTAATATAACTGAGTTACGCTTGCATTTGCTGTTTTTATATAAGAATTTTCTTTTTTTCCAGTGTGCAGCAAATCCAGTAGTATTCAATACAGAATGAATGGGTGAGCTGTAAGTATCTGATCTTTTAATTTTACTAACAATTTAAATTCACTTGCATTCTGAGAACTCTATGTGCCTTACTCAGAAGTCCTGCTGGTTGTGTAGACTTTTGCCCTTAACTGTGTGAAGTGGGAACCAGAGGCATTCTTAAGATAAAGGCTGCATTTTGTAAAACACATGCAAAAGCACAATCTCTGTATACAGACAGATTTACACAGGTGTTATATTTTCATGCTTAAAATTTGGATGCGACTAAAGTTTACATATTGTTGAACTGTAGGCTTTTAACAATCTGTCCTATTAGGTCCTATTTTCTGTAATATGCGCAAACATTCTCTGTGAAGAAAAATATACTCTTGTTTACTACTTTGTGTTGTGTCTATTCTTTAATTGAAGGCCTATTCTCAACAAATGGCTTCAATTCAAAGGAGAGAAACAAGGACACCTTCTTGTCACATAAATGTAAAGATACTATTGTTATACCTCTCTGTTTACATTTTTCCTGAAATATGTTGCAACTGTTACAAAACAGGCTAAGCCCTCTAAGTGTATGGTGAGAAGGTAACAACTGTGAAGAGTGGTAGCTAGGTAGTGCTGAACAGACTATACAAAGGTTTAAGCAAGGATGAAAGAAACCATTGGAGAAGGTAACTGGGGACAAACAACAGTTGTTTAATGTTTACCTAGAAAAGAAGACTTATTTCTGAGAATCATCCTTAGATAATCCCTAAGCAGTCATTTGGGATTTAATTCTTTCCAGATGCAGTTAAAATACAGGTGAATAATGACTGGCCTCTGAGCCACAGAACTTGGGATACTGTGCAGAAGCCTTCTTTATATTGCCAGATCTACCTTATGCTATTATGGCGTTTTTGAAAGAAGGAAAGTGAGTGTATGTGTGTAGGTACGCTGAAGAAGGAAGTACTTACCTGGGTGGGGGAAGCAAGGGAGAATGGGAATTGGGGAATGAAGAAATATTATACAGTTTTAAGAATGCTTTAGCAAAAAAAAAAAGAAAGAGTAATATGGCTTCTTGAGGTAATAAGCTGCTTCTGATTGTGTTCATCTACAAGAGTGTATACCCTTTTAGAAGAAAGGAGGCAGCAAAGGTGCAGATAACTAGCTCTCTATAATATTTTGAGGCTGAGACGTGTAAAATGCAATGAAAGTACTCTGTAGAGGCCATCAGCTATTCACTCAATAGCTTATTCTGTAGAAGAAACCACAACTGTTCATTAATCTACCAATAATCCGTCAGTCAGTGGCTGTCTTGAAAGAAGGCAGTCTAGCTTTTGATGGAATCTTGTCCTTGAACAAGGTAAACACATTCCTGAAAGCTGTTACTGAATTCCAGCTTGATGATAGCTTGTGATTGACCATTTCCTCTATGCTTTGAGCTTATATTTGTAATTAATCTTATTACAGCCAAGAATCAAGTTATTGCTAGATCAACACTTTTATAGTCAGTGTTTAGGAAATGCATAAGGAATTTATTAGAAACTGTTGGGTATCAGCTTTTTATAAATATTTCCCATTGCACATGCTCTCTCCAGTTATATTGTGCCTCAGATAAAGTAGTTTATGTGAAATATTTTGCTGCAGTTATTTCCATGAATGCAAAGACTGCAAAACAAATAACAGGGAATAATGTTTCACCATAAGTTATGAAAATATCTGCACTTCCTTTCTTCCTTTATATAGCCAAAATTTTGATGTCTAGAGTTATGTGTTATTTTGGAGAGAGATCATCTGATAAAAGTTTTATGTACAAGATAGATCTTTGTGTTTAGATTAATGCAGAGGATTGTCAGATTTGGAGCTTTCCAAAATGAAACAATTTTACAAGCTGGGGCAGTATTTCTTGACCAGTTTGAGAGCGCTATTTCAAAGCTGTGCACTAAAGGGCAAATCTATCCTCATATATAGATTTTTATGAGTTTGTTTAACCATCCACCAGTATCTATGACATTATTTGTTTTAGTTCTAAAGGTTACTTTATAACTTTAGCTTCAGTCTTGCTCCAGTTGATCTCAGTTTCACTGTTGATTTCAACAGAAGTGCAAGTCTGGAGCTTTACCAAATGTCTGTCTAAGCTTTGCCAATTTGAAACATGTTTGAATAACAAGTTAAAATGGGAATAGCTTTTTATCTGTCACTGAATTAATAATGTGGACAGAGTACCTGAAAGTATGAGATGTCTGCCTTTCAGCTACCAAAAAACTCTTTAGCCTTTGGAAACAATACGTGACTTAGTGGAGAGAAATTGTCTTGCAGATCCTCTCTAGTATTAAAAGCAGAAGTTGTTTATTCATGTATCTATTACCTTTGTCCTGTGGGAAAATGTGAAAAATAACTGTTTTAATTAGTCATCCTACTCCTTCACTTGAACAATGACTCATTTCTGACTTCTTATGAGAGGTTTGGGAAGGGGGGAAAGGTGAGGAAATAAAATCTCTTCCCGTGTTATTTAATTATCTTTTTTGTAATTCAAAGTGGGGAAAAAAGGCCTGAATAAAAAATGAAATGGTTTGTGGAAACAGTAATACTTAAGATTTTCACACTTACAGTCCTCAAAGATGGCTCTGATGATTTGATCACATGGTTCATGTAGAAGATTGGGAGATTTAAGATCATCTAATCATACTTTCCCTGAAGTAAAGACTAGCTTCCCTCATTCTCATCTAAGACTATTTGCAGTATTAAGCTGCTGCTCTAAAGAACTTGCCCCTATTATGCATTTTGGTTAGTGCTTTAATAGAGCACAGTAGTTATCCCTTTCACGAGGTAACTGCAGTGTCTCCAGCTGAAATGTGAATTGTAAATGAAACAGGAAAGGGGAGGAGTCCAGACAAAAGGGGCCTGCTGATGGAGTTTGGCTTTTGTGTGTGTGCAACCTTCCTGTCTTTTAAATGTAATTTAAATCATCTGTATTGTGTTGGATGTGCAACCTGGAATATCAGCAAGGCACTGGAGATTTCTTCCTTTTTTCTTCTTTATCTCATCTCTGTAAGGAGTAAGGGAATTTTGCATCTGATACCTGTGAAGAAAACAGCAAGAGAAAATACAGCGGCTTAGGGCCACTTTGTTTATCTCTGCAAGTAGATACCCATCACAACCCACTGTGAGTTTCCACTGCTGCTGACCTTCTCAAAGTTGAATTCAGTTGCCTTAAGGTTATGAACTTCCTTATCTTCTGGTTACTATTTTGTCCATCTTAATTCTTGTCTCCTTTTAGTGAAGGAATTATTTTTACTCTACGTCTGTGTTCTTGTAACTGACCAGAGAGAGAATGGCAACAGGTAATCGAGGGAGAATCAGCCCGTGTGTGTGGTGAGCTCGCCGCCGTTTCTTCTCGGTGTCACCGGGCCGCCTTTCCTGCCGCTAGAGGGACCTTTTGCTTCTTCAATAGTTGTACTCCCGCCTGTAACGTGCCCCTGCTGAAAAGTTTTCTTAAAAAACCCCTTCACCTCATCAAACTAAACAGTTTTCATTAAAATTACTCATCTGAAATTGTCTGTCAGTTATGACAGAAATATCAGGATGTTGAATTGTTTCCATAGTAACTTGAAAATAGATGCTTAGGAACACAATCTGCTAAACAGTGAGTTAAATTGGGAATAATTTTGGTAATTATAGTGAGTTTAGTGGGACTTCTGTGAATTCAATGAAGTGTCAGTTTGAGCAAAATCTGCTCCATACTGCCTGGTCAGACAGCTCTGGCATTTGGTTGTATTGTGCTATGCAGGAAATCTCTTTACAACCCAATGCTTCCACTTTGGAGCTGGTAACAGAAATAATGGTGAGAAGAGTAAGGTCATGCTTTCAAAAAAAGGAAAATAATACAGATTGAAACCTATAGGTAACAGCTGAAAAGGAGGAAAAGAAGATTTGTAAATGGCAGACAAGTTGAAATCAGAGGCTGACTTATACTTGCTATACATCTTGCAGAAAAAGGCAAGTTTAGGTAAGTGCCATGTCATGGAGAGTGGCAGCCAAAGCTACTTTTCTGTTTCATTTAGTGCCAAGTGTAACCATCTCTCGTGAGTATCTCATGAACATAGCTAGGACTTGTAACACCCTACGTCATCTTTTAGTAGAGAACATAGCTTTGTGTGCTAAGGGATTTCTTCACTTCCTGATCCATCACCGAGGAAACAGGAGGAAAAACTCACTCCTTTAAGAAGCGTAGAGATTATCTCCTAGGGAACAAGAAATAACTTTATGAAGAGGCCTGTATCTCCTAGCCCTCTTTTATGTTACTTAGGTGACTTCTATATGGAATAGTTAATCAGAAAATCATTTTGAACTTGAACACGCAAAATAAAATTCTCTGTTTTCGTACTGGTCTCATTGGTAAGAGTTAATGAAGACAACCTATTCCATTTTGCAGTTCTATAAACTGTGAATAAATATTTTGTGCAGCCTTCGGTTTAACTCAGAAAATGGAACTAAGGAGCTAAATGAAAGACAGAGGAAGATTTCACCTGGTATCCAAGAAACACACATTTGGCAATAATCCTGGGGCTTCTGATTACTAGCTGAAAGGAAAAACTTAATTATTTAAAGTAGAGAATAGACTGAGAGAAGCTTTTTCTGTAGTATTCTTAACTGTAGGAATGTAGTCTGTCATGTAACAGTGATAAAGCACTCTGCTGTCAAACCACTTATAGAAATTATAGAGTAAAAAGTCTGAGGACAAAAGAGGATGATGCAGACTTTTAAAGGCTGTTATTGTGTGTGTGCATTTAAAAAAACGGACAAAGTAACAATTTCAATACTATTTTAAAATACCCTGTAGAAACCATATGGCTTATTTCTGGCTGTTAATGTCAGCAGATGCTTAAGGTGGCATCCTGAGTTATGCTCATACAGTTCACTAAGAAACATGACCTTTTGATTCTAGTGTTATATGTGATTGGCTGTGAAAATTTTTATTTGTAGGTGAGTAGGTTAGCATCACCTCAGTAGGTATAATTTCAAGGGAGTTCAGGTATTGTGGACAAACTTTTGAAAATAATCCGTTTAAGAGAGTTAGCTTTACTCTTTCATCTTTCATAACCTATATAAAAATGCAGCTAAGATTTGTGGACAGATCTGCTTTTTATTTTGATATGCCAGACAACTTGACTTTGTCAGATGATTCTGTACAGGAAAAGCATAGAACTAGTGTAGTAGTGGTTGCAGACTGGCTTCTTAACTACGTTCACTGAACAGTGAAGAAGAGCTTTTTTGACCTGCATGTGGGGAACACAGTATGTGTGTTTCTAAGTGTTTGTTTTGTTACCTTATTAAACTTTAAAACAGTTTGGCTTTTTATACAGGGGAAAAAAAATATCTGAAAGCTTGGGGCCTTTAATTCATTCAGTTCTATTAGCTAAAACCAGATTGCTAAGTCAATAAAATTACAGTACATGGATTTGGCATGCTGACAATTAAGTGAGCAGCTGGCTTACACTGAGTATATTGATAATCTCAGAAATAAGATGCCCTGGTGGAGGTAAGGTCTCATAACAATAAATATGCTGTTTCCAGATGGAGAAGTGGGTAATGAGCCCAGATGCCCTCCAGCATGGCTCCAGCTTACAAACATTCTACCTTCAGCATTGCCTTTTCCTGTCAAGTGTAGGAACCTCTGGGCAATAACAGCTCAGTGCTCCTGACAGGAAGCATCTCAGCTAATGATGTATGACAAAGGGGTATATGCTAGCACTGCCATAACATGTAGGAGAAGGAGAGTTCATTGCCAGTTGAGCTGACAGAGAGGGCAAAGAGCCTAGCTATAGCACAGCATCAAGATGAGCTAAATCAAATAATAGTTTCCTCCTACTACTGGCAAAAGCTGTATCAAAAGAAGGGTGGTATGACTAGAGGAGATCAATAGAGGAGGGAGTCATCCCTTACAAAATGATTTAGTAATTCTTCAGAAAGCAAATGTGCTGTGTTAGTCCTGAGAGACAAGGTATAGGGTATAAAATAGAAATAACTACATAAATGTGAAAAAAGATTTTTTTTTTTCTTTTCTGTAAGTATTTGCATGAAGTCTTGCAAAGTTAGAGAGTGTGCTCAGAGCATGCCTGTATATGGTGGTGTGTGTTTGGTTTCCCCTCCCTCCCACAGTAGTTGGCCAGCAATGCCTTTTCTTAGTTAGTTCTGTATCTCTGCTGAACGGAGTTGAAATTACTCAGCTGCACTGAATATTGAGTGACTAGGCTGGCTCTCACTTATGAGGTAAACTGTATGAGAACCTCTGTCTCTGCAACTAATGTGTTAGCCAACTGTTCAAAGCAGAAGATGGTAATGTGGGCTGTAGAGTACTTTACAAGCAAAAGAAGATTTAGGGGTTTCTAAATTTTGAGTAAACACCTATCTCATGGGGTTGTGGTGTGCTAAAGAGATGAGAAATCATAGCAGACTGCTTTTTTTTTTTTTTTTCCTAAATTAGGTTTTTAATCCTAGTGTGGGCTGCTGTCCTGAACAGTTCCAGTGAGCTCCTCAGACCTGTGCACTAAGATTCACATAATTTCTACCCAAGTAGTAAATAACTTATTTTTCAGAACAGTAGTGAAGTGATTTAAAATAGTTATCGCGGTAGCTTAAGATCTCTTGCGCAGCCAGCTTCACTTCATTCTCCACTCCGGCCCAGTATCACCATGGATAGTACTAGCAAGATTTAAGTCATGTATATTTATTTGTTTTGTCTTAGTATATTCAATTTTCCTTCCAGTAAAAATAAATCTAATAATTTGAGTGTTCTAACCAATACACTGCTGATAAATTTATAGTAACACTGTTCCAATTAAAATTTTGCTGGAGGAAATAATGGGGAAGGGAAGACTGAGCTTTTTTACATTTTTACATTAAGTATGAGAAGGATTCAGCAGCTAAATACTTCCACTCTTGATTTCAAAGACCGACAGTCTAATTTCTCTGTCTATACTAAAGCAAAATTCTAGTTTGAGATTAAGATGTGTTGTATGTACCTACCTGAAAGCAAAAATTGGCACTTACACGTCTTATTAATATTCATCGGTGAAGTCTTAAAATATTGTAATGGATTAGGCAACAAGTAATTTTTCCTGTTTTATGCATGAGTAGGGTGAGACAAAGAAGCCATCTTAAGACTCTTTGTGAAGATCATACAGAAAGTCTTTTAAGGAAAAGGAACTTGGCAAATATTTCCTGTTTCTAGTCCTGCTACTCTGAGCACTTGCCCATGCTATCTCTTTGTCCTAGCTGGTGAGAATATACATACATTGGAGTGTGCCCTCTTGGCTGCTTCAAGGAAAATGAATAAATTTGATATATGTACTCTTTAGAACACACACATGGCCCAGAATTGACCTGTTGCTTCCAACAGGTTCTGAATGAACCAGGCTTATGATGAAAATATTGGCTAGAACACTTTTTGCCAGTTATTCTCAGTCTTGGGGATGTGATGGGTATGAATGGGATTGTAAATCCAAAAAGAATTTATGCTAAAATTTTGGGGCAAATAAGGTATCTGTAACTGCAAAACTGTTTGTAACTTGGATCAAAAGCCAAAAAGAGGGCTGCCTTCTTTTGTGGGGTTATATAGCTGCAGGAATCAAGGGGTGGGTGGAGTAACGGTGCTGTACCCCCAGGAAATGGTGGTGAACAGCAGGACCAGGTATATGGCAGTGCAAGAGACAGCCCTGGCCACTAATTCTTCCTTCTGCTCCTTGTCCCTTATTGCTATACTTGCAGTATGGAATTTTCCAGCATTGGTGAAAAACCTTGAGTTGCTTTGGTGTATACCTATATTAGCAGTCAAAAGTCAATGCATGAATTTGTTAGATACCATGCACAAATTGTCAGTCAAACTAGACATCTATCAAAATAAGATGAGGACAGAAGAATCCAAGATGTGCCAGGTATTTTGCAGTATATAAATTCACTTTGAATAAATGTACACCTTAATGCACATCAGCTTGCTTTAAAATGCACTGAAATGAGTTTAAAAACAAACCAACCATCTGAATTGCAGGAAATAAGAGAAATAGCACACATAAGAATTCAAACGTGCTGAAAGTTTTAGGTAAAAAAAAAAATTAGAATCTGTAGAGCTACTGGTGTTGCATGTTAAAACCAGTAAGCAAACATTTATGATATGATTATGTCCCAGAAAGTAGCTTTAGATGATATTAAGTTGTTATCTATAGATGTTCGTCGTGGCAAAAAGGACCTGCGTTTTGTAAGAGAAACTTAAATATAGTGCCAGACTGGTATAGTGTGTCTCCTTTTCCTGAAAATACTTTTGAATGTGTTGATTTTCTAGTTTATTACAGACTCTAAATTCTGTGCAGAACCATAAGCTTTTATTTCAATGCTAAAACATAAATCAAGCTTGGTAGTCTTTTAAATATCAAATTTTTAAAAACTCAATGTGTTTAACGAAAAGGAGTCATGTTCTACAGATCAGATACTACATCAAGTGTGGTGCAGGAAACTCACTTGGTAAATATCACTCAATAATAAGTTTCATGTAATTTAAAGTAGCTCATTAGTTGGTTGATTCTTTGCCTT
>VYZW01022558.1:4101-16822 GCA_013401315.1 Balaeniceps rex
CATTTTAAAATCCTACTAAAATATATATATATATATATATAAAAAGATTGTACTACAAAAGCCTTTAAGACAATTATCAATGCTGTAATCAAACACTAAAAGTTGCACAGAAAGGCCAAGCTCCACACTCACATGCACACAACCCCTGCCAACTCCTTTCAATCTATTGCAGAGCCAGAGCTGCATATACACAAGGAAAATTTCACTTTTTCACTATGAAAGGTCTCGCTTGATTCTGCTATTGTAAGTATTTTATCTTCTTTGCCTATCTCTCCAACTTTAAGCGCTTCACCAAGCGGCTCTTTACCAAGTTTGGTCAAGTTCATCTTGGTCTCCAGGGTCATTAGAAAAGATCCATTGTAGGACATTTCCAAATCAATCCAAAGTCCTAAAATTAACAACAACAAAAAGATGTCACTTCAAGAACAGTCACAATCACTTTATTTTAATGTCAACTCATTTAAAAAAAGTCTATACATCACTCTTTTTCCAAAGAGAAAAACTACTTTTTCGTCAACCGATTATGTCATTAATTTACAAATAATTAAAAGCTTATCAAAGCGAGTTTTCTGTTCACATTAAGCTTATGTAACAAAGCTGAATGTTCAGATATGCATCAAAGCCATGCTGAAAGACAGATCAGTGAGTACAGCTAATGATCTAAAAAAGGAGTGTGATTTATGTACACCTAAACTGCTTAAGAGATCTGAATCAAGATAAAGAAGATAAAATACAATCAGAGATTCACTTCAAAACTAATTACAGTACTACTCCAAGCCAAACAGTAACGGGGACACTCCTCTATATTACTCACGCTGTCCAAATGAAGCAAAACTTGAAATCCCATCACAACCTGCAGTCTCTTTCGCTTTCGACAATGGTGTACCAAAGAAGTACGAAAAGGTTCGCTCAGTAACTCAGCTATAGGCATTCTTCTTATGACTCACAGCAAACAGGGTCATTACTTAGAACAATTCTAGACATGTAGTATGAAGTTAAATCCTGTTGTCGGGGCAGACTATTCGCTTACCAGAGTCACCAAAAGAATTGTCTTGGGAATAATTGCAAGATTAGGTCCTGCCTCTTGAGTGACACCCTGCAGTCCCACCGATTAAAAAAAGCTGTAGGGTATTTGTGATCCAGAGATTAGAAATCAGATGCCACTAAGCATAGATTATGCACCTTCCTTTTCCAGACATTGCAGCTGCACACAACATGCCCTACCAATATCTGGCACATCAAGCACTAATGCATTCCACTTGCTATTTACTTATTTGGAAAAGAAAAGGACTGATTTAAAAAAATATTAGAGGGAGAACAAATATGACACCTAGTAAGAGACTCTATGTGGGAAGAAAAGCCAAGACAAACTCAAGGAAAGAAAAGAAGATGCTCAGTAGCATGTTCCCTCATCACTAGATAGCTTCTTGAGACTATTACCACTGGTCACAGCTTCCNCGCGCAGCTCCCAGAGACCAGGTCATTGATACACTGTGAGGTTACATGTTGGAAGCAGTACTGAAGGCAAGCTGCTTCTTTACTAACCCGAATTATTCTTTTCCATCATACAGTTTTTCTAATGCTGTTCTAAAACAAAACACAAGAACTTAAACACAAGCTTATACAGATTTTTCCTCTTTACAGCAACAAAGTAGCAGTAAGATCATCAGAAACAAGAAAACAGCTTAACAGACCTTTTGGATAACCAATGAGTCAGCATGCTTCAAATGTCAATGTTGTTTTAACAGTAGATCAAATTAAGCAAAGGACGCCATTACTGAGGGAAAATTCCTTCTGGCCAGAAAACGTTCATACGCATTTTCCAGAGGGAAAATGGGAGGTACGGGCGGGAGAGGGGGTGAAGAATTGGGCAGATGGTACAATTTATTCAGTTATCTGGTTCCATAGCCTTGACAGAAGTACAGTAAATACTACAGCATATGCTGTCACCCAAATAGGACTGTATTAACAGAAACAAGACTTTTTTTCCTAACGTTGTCTGTTAACAAATTTAGTTACTTAGAGGAGACACATAACAAAAAAATATTTTCCTCATAATCAAGCACTGGTAAAGTATGGATGAAACAAAGCCCATCACAATTAGTGACTGCATTTTAAAGTCTCACAACACAATGCCTCAAATGACTGATTGTCTCAAACACTTAAAAAAAATTCTTAAAAGTGTTCATTCTGGACACTGGCCTGAAGTTTTAGGATTTTTTTTTTCCCCATGTGTGGTTTATTCATAGGTCAACTTACCAAATACATTTATCCTTATGAAAACAAGCATTTCCAATTATAATCTCCTTATTTATTTCTGTCCTTTTAAGTACAATAGCAAAACAAGTTATTTCAGTAATTATTCACTGCAAGCTCTTAAAAACACAGATACTAAGAGTTCACATGTCATTCAACAATATGAAAGTTAGAAGGATTACAAATTCTACCGTAAATGTTTGCTTGTCACAGTTTAACTGAACAAGAAACTGAAGGAGTTAATTGTTCTCACTGCTATTGTCGGCAATTAATTGAAGCCAAGTGTTCAGCAGTCTCCTAAATCCCATCTCATGACTTAGAACTACAGTCTTTGGTTACAGCTAAAGTTATGAGAACAGAGAAAGGAATTCAAAAAATGTTTAAATCTAGGCAAAGGGAAACACTGACAAGAACCCCAAAGTGTACGTTCGTTTAAAAAGAAACCAAGAAACCACTTGGCAAGCATCACACATGTAATGATTTTTAAAAGTTTTCACTTTGTTTTCTGTAAAACCCTGGATAAAATTTCTACCAGTGGTGAAGCCACTTTGCTACTGGGAACACTGGAGGATTTAATAAGTACTGTGGAGAACCTGCTGTCCCATGCAGGAAGCATAAGACAAGAAGCAGCAATACGGTTTAGTTCCCCGAATACTGATTGCACATGAGCTTATTCCATCTATTCAATTTTTATTTCTCTTAGAAGAGAGTTTTTGTTCCTAATGACACCAAAATAATTTGCTCTTTTCAAACATGCTTTGTTTACAAAGCTCAGTGGAAAACACACTTTCAAGAAGTTGAGAGCAAAGTACCCAGTGTTTTATAGATAAGGCTTTTCCCCAAAGAGTTGCAAGTCTCAAGTGAGATAAGGGCAAACAATAGCATTTGGATACAACAGGCAGCATTAGTTAACATGTTACGTATGTCCAAGAGAATTTTAATAATTCTCTGAAGCCTGTTTTGTTCACACTTTTACGAGGGAAAGGTTAGAGCTTACTAACCTCCTCATGCTTTTAGTCAGCGATTTGAGTGGCACAACATTTTTAATACTAGTTACTTATTTCCTCCTAAACTTCATGCATCTGGTATTCTTGTAAAGGTCCGATGATAACTGTTCATCTGAGTTAGAGAAGAATACTGTAGTAAGTGTGGCAGACAAATGAGTCTTACATCAAAACTACAGTTAAATAAACCTTAAAAAGACCAGGTCCAAACTATATAATATGAGCAAAGGTGAAGCCTAAATTGCTTCTAAGCAGATACTGGCTCATTATCTAATACTGTGAAGAGCTGAATTTTATCACAAATTCTCCATCCTGGGGAACCACTGTGCTTTGACCTTTAAGAACAGTGAGCGGAACTAAGATCGTGAAGAGATAAACCACCCCAGCGAACAGAAACCCCCCTCATACCCACTGAGTTCAGCACTGCAATCTCCTCCAAGCAGCATAGCAAGAAAGGACATGGTACCATATACCTGCTGTGTGTTCCATACCCTGACACTCTGAGAAGATACAATATAAAGAAACATGATAGTCTGTTCCTCACTTAGAAACACTGTGCACAGGAGAGAGAGTGAAGATTGATCCTGTTAAGGATTTTCAGCTAGTTACCTGTTCACACTTTGCTCTGTCCGTGTTTGTTGTTATTGTTCTAAATATGCTACTGAGACTTGCTGAAGTTTGGCTCATTGCTGGCCTGTAATTTAGAGCCTCTCCAGAAGCTCTTAACACTCTTAACAAGTATTGTAAATTCATTGAATTCTTACCATCTCACTACCAGTTTATTGCTTTTAGCACCATCTAGAAATGATTTTGATTTCTTCATCTAAGAGTTGAAAGAGCAGTTTAAGACAAAAATAAGTTGTTTGCCATGCAATCCACAGCTGCACCACAACAGGTCCTCCAAGGAAATATTTCCCTTTAGACCAATTAGAAACTTCTCCACCTTGAGTTAAATAATTCTTCTTCACTTCTCCAGCCCAGTGTAACAATATGGTAACTAAAGGAGCCAAAGGAGTGAGAGGATACAAGTTAAGAAACCCTTAGACTCAGAAACAATTTAAAATTAAAAACTGCTCTGATTACATGTCTTAGAAGAAAGATGGCATCTACCTCTCCTCAGCACGTAGAACAAATACTTTTGAAGCTAAAACACATTAACCCAAGTTTGGCTTTTTGCGAAACTACTTAAGTGACAAGAGTATCCTCAAATATGCTCCTGTGACCATATGCAAGCCAGAAAGAACAGAAAATAAACCAGTTCTGATTCACGAAGCAGCAGTATGAAAGTCATTCAGCTTAAAAAAAAAAAAAAATCCATATTTAATATTAAGGACATAAAATGATGCTGTATTTTGAAGTTTCTTTTCAAAGCAACACTGTATTCTTGTTTTCTGAGTTATTACAATTGTATTTTCTGAATCACTGTTTTCAGAACAGGGCAACTTCTCTTGAAAGGAGCCAAATCTGTTTTCTGCTATGGTACAGAATCAGATCTGTCTTGAGGAGATGCGCATTGCTCTCTGTAGTCCATGACAGAATATCAGATACAGGTCTGCATCTCTGTTGCATGCAAATTTTAGTTTAGTTCAGCAATTATTTCCAATGGAAAGACATGATCACGTTTCCATATCTACAGAATTATGTTTATACCAAGCCTGATGCTACTACTATTGGAGATAGAGACCACTCAGTATCTCGTCAGAATAAGCTCTTGTTAAGTGTACCTTCCTCTGATTAAAACACCCGCAAGATAAACAGATCAAAATTCTGTTCTCCACAGGTACAAAAGGCATGAACCTGGCAAAAACAGAAGAGGAAGCATGTATTTTACCTCTGTGATCAACAGAAGGCTTGAAGGCTTGAAGGATCTTCGGCACTGCTATCCCCATGTCAAGCTCAGTTAGAGTTAGCTCATTCATGAAGTACGGCAGCTAAAAGAACAGAATGTAAAAATTAAATCCACATTATGGAACTAAACATCATTGTTTCCTGAGAGAAGAAAGGTCATTAAACTTAAGGAATGGATTGAGCTGAAAAGCCACCAGTGAAAGAACACGATTACACAAATTTCTTTCAATTCTAGGATTTCACAGTTATCAGTTTCAAAATAGTATTTTAGGAAGAGATTCAGCATCTGAGCTTGGAACGTTTTTAAAACTATGCTGAAGTTCAGATGCTGACCTTAAGTCTCCAGCACGCTTTTAGTCAAAGGATGTAAAAAGCTCAAGAATGAAGAGTAAATCCTATTTTACTGTGAATAAAAATCAAAGACTTCTTTGGATTTTAAATTCAGTCACATATTTTATAGTTGCAGTTATATCAATGTCTCAGCTATTTTTATCTTCGGCAAATTCTTTCATAGCACATTAGCTTTTAAATATGTATCATAATTTTAGGATAACAGGCACAGAATCATGATGATTTGGGTATCCATTTTCTGTAAGTATTTCTAATTGACAGAAATTCTCTCTCCTGTGAACATAGTGCTTTAACCTATCAAAAATACATCCATCCCCCATTCCCAGTCTTTCCACTTAAACTGTTTCCAATGAGATGTTTGGGTACCCTGCTGTCACAATTGTGGAAACAGCCAGAGCAGAATTAGGTTACTGCTTATTTCCCAAAGCACGAGCAACGCTATCTCACAGCTGGTGCTGGCAGCTAAATTTCAGAGGTTTTGTCAGCAAGACTACATCTTCCTTTGCCTTTAGGAACAGGCAAACTCCTCCCCAAACATCAGGACCTAAACCGCCCCGTGATTAACTGCTGCTGTTCAGAAGTTACAGAATGCAAAGGGAAGACCCAGCAGTCATTCAAAGGCATCACTCCTCCCTTCAGCCTTGGAGCTTATGCAGTTGATGCACGATTATATCCCATCACCCCACAGACAGCTCTTTCCTGACTGTTACTCCCACTGAGCTCTCCAGCAAGCAGTGTATATCTGAAGTTAATAGGAGCACATTAGAACTGTGGTTCCCTGATCTCCTCCATCTTAAAGGCAAATCTACTATTTCCCAAAGCAGATTTCATACCTTAGGCATAAATAGAACTGCTTATAAGTTAAGTAGAATAATACTTCTCCTTTTTACATAAAAACGTCACAGACACAAATAGTTAATCCAGCTGTAGTTCATTTGAAACTGAAGCAGTGTCGGTGGTTTAGCCCCAGTCGGCAACCAAGCACCACACAGCTGCTCGCTCACCCTCCCCCCGCCCCCGGCGGGATGGGGGAAAGAATCAGAAGGGCAAAAGAAAACTCGCAGGTTGAGATAAGAACAGTTTAATAATTGAAATAAAATAATGATAATAGTAATAAAAATTGCAATGAAAAGGAGAACGAGAGAGAGAAACAAAACCCAGGAAAAACAAGTGATGCAACCGCTCACCACCTGCCAACCGACACACAGCCAGTCCTCGAGCAGCGATCGCTGCCCCTGGCCGACTCCCCCAGTTTCTATACTGAGCATGCATCATATGGTATGGAATAGCCCTTTGGCCAGTTTGGGTCAGCTGTCCTGGCTGTGCCCCCTCCCAGCTTCTTGTGCACCTGGCAGGGCATGCGAAGCTGAAAAAGTCCTTGACTGGTGCAAGCACTGCTCAGCAACAACTAAACCATCAGTGTGTTATCAGCATTATTCTTATACTAAATCCAAAACACAGCACTAGGCCAGCTACTAGGAAGAAAATTAACTCTATCCCAGCTGAAACCAGGACAAGCAGCAAAGTTAACATGTTGAGATCCTACTGTGAAATGGATAGCAAAGCAGAACTGGAACTGTGCATCACATTTACTTATTTGTCTTCTACATGCAAGTGTGAAATAAGCATTTCTTCTACTGTTTTAAAACTCAAAGACTATGTGTTTGTTTTCCTCCATTAGGAATGTGCAGTGCAAGTCTCCAGATTACTTACCTTTATTTTGCTAAGTTTCATTTGGATCTTCTTTGACACTAGATCAGACCAATACTTTTCTCCTAAAAAGTCCCAAAATATTCTTCCAAGCAAAGCATTCACCCAGGCCTCCTGTTCTTCTTCTTCTTCAGCTTCCACATGGGCGTCTGGTAACTGAAAACACAGAGCAGGTTATTCAGCTCTATAAATTCTATAAACTAAGGTCAGAAAAGGCCTCATTTACACTGGGAAGTTCAGTGTTACAGTCTGGGTTAGCTAAGAACACTAAATGCTCAGCACAGACAGCAGCTTTACAACCACATCAGCTGGCCTGACATGAGCTTGCTTGTCATCATCCTGACATGCAACAGAGTGAATGAGACCACATAGATAGAGATTCACTTCTGGCAATGAAACGAGAAAGTTGTATGTAATTTAACCTTTGGCAGAAAAAGCAGACAAGCCCAGAGCGGGCAGACTTCGAAACGTGTCTGTAGTAGAGACGCTCTCTCTTCCCAATAGGATCTAGAAGAATAGCTACCCTACTCTTCTCTTGCTTTAGCAAAAAATAGGAAAGCAAGACCCAATCTTACATCCTTAAACCCAGTTCAGGAACATCACAAATAGATGATAAACAAATGCAGTACAGGGAAACAAATTCTTCCTTCCAGTGTTTGTATACAGGATTCAGGAAACCATATTGTTCCTTCTGTTGCATTAAAGGTTTTGTTTACAGTCCAAGAGGATTATGTCTTGGTCTCAAAACACTTGGAGATATATGTTCAGATGTTACATCACTAACTACAGACATGAAAGCAAAGGCAGCTGAAATAATTTTGGGTGTGTACATGCTATCATGTATTTCATTAAAACCAGGAGGTTTCCATGAAGGAAAGACAACATACTTAATGTCTCTCAACTGCCTGCAATGAAAGGAGAATTTGCCTTTCATTATTACAGGCAGAAATCCCGAAGCCAGCAGAAAAGCAGTGCTTTTTAAGAGGAGTCAGGTAGATGCTACAGTTCTGAACATCATTTCTTGGCAATGACTGCTCCCAATGGCCGCAGCCTCACGCAGGCAGAATTGCTGGGTTAGTAGCTTCTGCTGTGACGCAAGTTTCCTGCCAGCGCTGTTGATCTATTTATAGAATGGTTTCTGACATGTGCCAGATTCAGCAGCAAATTCATCACTGCTTCAGGGGTTGTCAGGGGCTAGAATATCTTTTTTCCTGGGGGAACACAAGATGTGTTTACTCCTATGCTATACCATGGCCTCCTACTCCTTTCTGGACATTGTATGAAAGTCTGGCAACAGAGCTGCATGACATGAATTACATCTTTTAAATGAATGGTGATCGTACTTAACATTAAGGATCCATTTATTAAGGCTGTCGTACTTAATAAGGTTCTGCTTATTAAGAATGATTCAAATGCAGTCCAAGAGCCCAAAGGATTAGTCAGAGCTATAGACATTGTTCACTATTACACTGCTATGTACTACACAATACTAACACATCAGCCATTTAGTATTGCTTTAAAAGGCGTTTAAAAAATGGAAACCATACAATCCATCCATCCATGCCTTGTGTCTTTTTGAGCAAGGCTGTCCAAATCAAGCTGTAGTCTATACAAGAGCCAATTCCATTTCTGTCCCTCAATCAACCCAAGCAGCAGGAATACTGCGGTAAAAACTGTCCCACTGTCGTCAAAGCCACAGCCAGAGCACCATCAGGTACACGCTAAAGGCAAATTCCTAGCCCATGGCAACAGGGCCAGGACATCATTCTTGATAAGAACTGAAGAGGTTAAGCACTTTCCAAAACATGCAACAGAAAAACAGTTCCTCAGGTTCGGGACAAAAAGCACTGCTTCATGTGATCCAGAGTGCATGAGTGAAGCCAAATGTGGGGCTGAAAACAGATTTTATAGTGTAATATCTGCACTGAAGAACTACTACAAACAGCATCCAACTTATATTTGTGTTATATGACAATTCTGTCCCAATCAGGTGCGCAGAGGCACTCAGGAATGGTAGGAGGCCTTTAGCTCCCCACAATCAGCAGAAAACGAAGATCTATTTTACTACCAAGTACTAAAAATTCCACTTAAATTGTTTCAACAAGCCAGGACCTCAAAAATATGCTTTTAGTTCAATCTACTTTAGAATATACACAGAAAAATTTAACTTTTTACTACTATTGGGACATGATGTTTGTGGAATTTTTTTTTATTTTGTTTGTTTGTTTGTTTTAATCTTAAGCATAAGATCTAAGTTCTCTTGGGACCAATGTTTTTAGGACACACCTGTGCATTCCTAGTGAAGAAAATCTACAGCCATATTGCCTTCAGCTGTACAATCTTTTAGGTACGAGACACTGCAAAAGTCAGAAAAAACACTGACGTTCTTGGGAGATAAGAAATCAAACTAAATCAATGAAAAACTTGTATGTCACATTAAGAAGAAACTGTGGTTAACAGGGAACTGGCAAGCGTGAAAACCCACACTGACTTTATAAAAAGTTTAGGTCCAACCTGTGGTTAAAGAAATTAATTTTTCTTTCTACTAGTAGTTAACAAGATAAAATATATCACCACCTCTGATGCATCTTTTGGGGGAACAGTATTACCTTTTTCACAGCTGTAGGGCTGCTATCTGCACTGGGGACTGGACTACCTGAAGGACTTTTCTTTTCCTGTGGAACACACTTTGCCATATAAATATTGTAGTCCAGAAGCATTTTCTGCCGCACATGGCCAGCCAGATCCTTGTGCTTCGGCTGGGATGCAATTTCTTCTGCACTTCCCTTGCTGCTGCTTCGGCTGTGTGTGAGAACTCCAGATTGACTATCAGTTTTACCGTGTGTTGGCAAGATCCCTAAATTAAAAGGAATAGTACCTGTTTAACAGAAACGGAACCTGACAGTCAAATAGCAGAGTGTATGATCAAACACTTGAAGGAACAAAATCAGCTTGCAGATATAATTTATTCTGAAAAAAAGACCAGAGTAGTGCTTTCTCATTTTGAAGGGTAACAGTAAATTCCACTACTGTGTGCTTAGGTGGTCCTAAACCCAAATTAGTCAATATTTGGTATAATTCAGCACTCAGCAGGATGTGGGACTGGAAAACTCAGCTCATCAATAGCATATTTAAATACAGACACTCACATATGTATAACATATGGCAGAATTCCCAACAGCCCTGCTGGGGAATGCCTAAAATCAGTCAGGTGATTAAAATGTACCTATAACTGATTTTTTTTTTAATTTAATTATAGGCTGTTACAATTAAAAGGACTGTCAAAAGCATGTAACTATTAGAATTTTAATTAGCCATTAATTTTGCATTTACATTTCAAGAAGTTATGTGCCAGAAATAATGATGTTAACCAATTTTTAAAAAGCTTCTCAGAATAAAGACAGAAAAGCATGAGTCATTCAGATTTAAAATTATATCAGAGGATGGTTTTAAATTAGTATTTCAAACATTTGATTAATACTGTAGACTAACATGTTTGTTGATTCAGATATATAGCACAGGACTTTTTATTTAAACACAAAAATGTGTTTGCTTGTGACACTAACCCATGAGAAAGCTCTTTAGTCTTTACAGGAGACTGGAGTGGAGGGAAGGATGGAGGAGGAAGAACGGGTAATAAGAGGACTGAGACTAATACTACAAATATCGACATCAGTTCCAACAGTATAGAGAGGAAAAAAAAAAAAGGATTGAACAATTCATCCTAAGAAAAATTCCAGGAGTTGTTATAGTTACTGAAAAATAGTGTATTCACATAAAACAGTCTAAAAATAGTAAGAATAGTTGAGGGCACGTAGCCAAGTATAGAGCCAAGAGAGGAAAAGGCAGGGTGGGAAGGTGGGAATGAGAGGCCAAGATAAGGAACAGAAGAGTGTCTTTAGTATTATTTGTCTGTAAAGATCACTATGGCTCCACAGTTGCTATAACTACCACTGGGAAAACATCACTTTGGTTTGTTTCTTTTAATAGACGCTTTTACTAGAAAACAAAATTTGCATACCTGGCTTGCTCCCACATAAACTGGATGGCTTCTTTGCTTCAGACTTCAGCTTGGATGCGAGAAGGAACCTTCTGAACCATTCCTCCTTCTCCCTACCTGTCCTTCCAAAGAGATAAAGCACTTG
This sequence comes from Balaeniceps rex, assembly GCA_013401315.1. NCBI lineage: Eukaryota > Metazoa > Chordata > Aves > Pelecaniformes > Balaenicipitidae > Balaeniceps > Balaeniceps rex. The sequence continues at coordinate 15,416 of VYZW01022558.1, forward strand.
ATCCTTCTGGCTAGCGTACTTTGCTCCATCCTGAGGTTTCTTGGATTCTTCATTGTTCAAGTCCACTTTTTCAGCAGATAACTTTTCCTCTGTATTCTCTTTATCAGTCTGGGCCTTAGCCATAAAGTCATCCTGTCTAGCAAGTTCAATGCAAATAGGGTACTTCTTATTCCAAATCCGTTTTCGTGCCAGACTCTTAGGAACCAGGGAAATCTGAAGGATAAATGAAAGGGTTAATTTAACTTATTTTTCAGTTGTATCTTCTATGTTTCTGTAGTCACATAAAGAATATAGGAACATGAGAGATACAGATCCTACATTGGATCTGCTGGGCTTAACTGACTCTTAACTTATAGCTCGTTGTTGTCCAATCCACTGCTGTCACTAGGTCTTTGGTGAGCCATAGCCTTGGAATTAAAACAAGGACCATTCAAGTAGCTTAGACTTCTACAATCATGTGGAGAAACTCAATTTTAATTTAAAAGATCTTATTCTCATAGTTATGCAGAAAAAAATACAAAAAAACAAGAACCTTATTTCTGTGACCATGGGGTAGGTAATGAGAATCTAAACGGAGTTTTAAAACCCAACTTTTTAGGCCCACCTCTTGAAACTGAATGTTTGAAGTTGGCAATTGTTACATCAACTATGTAAGAATCAAGGAATAAAAGTCATTTTGTTCCTTTATTTATATATTCTAAATTCAGTATATTCAGAGAGAATTGAGACAATGCAAGTGATGAGAAGAGTAATGAGTTAAAAATTCTAATCTAGGGGCCGAATTTACCCGCATTCTCCAAAAACTGTGGGTAAATACCTTGGAGAATAGCCATAATTTCCTTATTATATTCAGGGCACCCACCACTTTTGCAACCAATTAGGGGTGGGGGGAGGGGGAAGTACTGGGATTTTTTCTAAGATACCATGGAGAATAATTGTCAGTCAAGTGCTCTTGTAGCATGTGATAGCTTCGCTTGTCTTCATTACAAGAAAACAAATCTGCAATAGGCAAGAATCTAAGTTTTTGCTTTATCTTTTTCACCATCTTCCTTTAATGGAAAGCAGAGCTGACACCAAGCTCCTTTCCCACACTGATTCAGGGAAACGAAATGAGGTTTTCCTCACTGTCGCCTTGGTCCCTTCTCTCCCTCTAACTCCCACAGTCAATTGAAGCATAGTTTCCTCCTACATCTGTGCTGCCAAGGCGCTCTATTGATGCAGCACATCAACAAAATCCATTCTTTTAATAATGGCATATAGATGTATTACTTAATACAGTGCCAATAGAATCAACTTCACATGGCAACTCTTCCTTCACATGGCAACTCTTCCTTCACATGGCAACTCTTCCTTCACATGGCAACTCTTCCTTCACATGGCAACTCTTCCTTCACATGGCAACTCTTC
>VYZW01022558.1:16841-41498 GCA_013401315.1 Balaeniceps rex
CTTCGCATGGCAACTCTTCCTTCGCATGGCAACTCTTCCTTCGCATGGCAACTCTTCCTTCGCATGGCAACTCTTCCTTCGCATGGCAACTCTTCACAGATTTGAGGGAGGCAAACACCACTTAGGGAAACTGTTCCAGCATTATTCTTGATGCACCCTTCCAACTGCAAAAATCCCAAGACAGTGGGTACCAACAGCAAGTCATGTCTGTTCCAGCCACCTCTTGCTCTCCTCTTTTACATCCATATACAATGTACGTTGCCCCGTCAAGTAAAATGCAAATGTTGTCTGAACTGCCTTGGGATAAGAGACAACCACCAGACTATGCATTTTGGTGTAAGCTTCAGAACAGTCACGCAGTAATCTAATGTATGGGGAACAATTCTCTAAACTCCCATGTGTTAACTTCTGCTTTGAACTGACAGAGGAAAATCATCCTTTTCCTTTACTGTGTAAATATGTAATTTTTTTCTAAATCCTGCTCAATCTTCCTCCCCAGCACAATCTTTTGCAATTTAGTCACAACAACAGTTTTGTTTACATAGTGACAGCACATGAAACTAGGGGAGTGAAAAAAAATTTCAAAATTTCAAAAAAAAAAAAGTAGTTTCAAAGTATTCTTTGTTAAAATCAGATATAAGTAAGGCACGCTCACCTTGCTCTCCATAAGTTCATAAATTTTCTGGCTGACATACGTGACTTCAGGCTTTGGCTCATTGTACACAGCCCTTCTAGAAATATTTTTATTGGGTTTTGAAAGTCTTAAGGTGCTTCCTTCGAGTCGCACATAGACAGAGTGAGTCAACGTAGCATGGTATGTTTCTGGATCATAATTATAAATTTCATTCATCCATCCCTAGAGAAGAAAACACTTGTTAACAGGCTTTTAAGCTGCTGGAAAACCAGGTACAGCACATACATCAAAGTCTTAAATGCCTATCCAAGCTTTTGCCAAAGTTATGTCACTCACTGTACATATACAACAAAGCAGTAAATGCCCTAAATGAGGTGGCACCAAACTGACAGAGCATGAGATGAGGACTGTATCCCAAGCACATAATTTGTTTTTCTGAGTAAATCATTTTGTATATGTAGTGCAGTGCTCTTCCATCTCCATGAAACACTGCGAGATCTGCAGAGGCGGGCTTGCTGGGAAGAGCCACAAGGCAGGCAGCAAGGGCACGCTGCAGAGCAGCCTGTTCGCTTACAGCAAGCATGGACTTTTAATAACCAACAGTCAAGGCAGAGCAAACAGTCTGTCTGCTTATAGACAGCACTGACATTTTAATCACCAGCAATTAAGGACTGAGTGGAAGACCACAATAGAGTTTGTTTTAACACACCATCACTGTTCAACATCATTTAACATGTTGTGTAACTGCTTAGTTACAACACAGGAGTCATACATGTGGGGGTTACATTTCATTTGTTTCTGTGCAGTGAAAAGAAACAGAAAACAAATGAACCAGCCCTGGTGTAACAAGCCCCTACGTGCTGACTCTAACCATGGGGGCGATGTTACGCCTCTAACATCTGCTTACAGAAAATGAAAGATGATAAATGGAGCAGAAGACAAGCCAGAATACTCATTCAAGGAGGACAAGTTTTCCTTCTCTTAACCTGCCCTACAACATACTTTGCTAGTTACTGCTACCTGCACATCAGAACCTTAATTCAGCATACTTAATAGTCATTAATGACAACAGAAAGCGAAGGAGATAGACCTAAACAGATGTACCCTAGAGCATAAAGCAAAATGGCATCTCTATAAATACCTAGGTGAGTATAGTAGTGGGGAGAGCATCTGCTGCTGGGAAGTGGGGAGAGCTGAATGAGCATCCCTAGTATTCCTCAAAACAAAAAAGTTGTAACTACCTTATGCAAAACATCCCAGAAATTTCTGCAACATTTTAACTTATTAAAGAAGTTTCCACCCACACATAGAAATGTAAAATTTACTTTAATGCTCATTTACTTCAATGCCATGTAATTTCTCAAAGTAGACAGCATACACTTTCTTAGGTGCCATAGTAACAGTGACATCTATGTTTTGCTTACTCCAACATCCAGCTCCATTTTCACTATAAACCCTGAAAAACCTAGATAAATTAGCATTTCTTTTATGTTCAGGAAAGATTAAGTCATTCATCTTTGCTCAGCTCCAAAGCAGACTACCTCTTTTCTTAAACAGAAATACTTATACCAACACATGCTCTTTGAAGAAGCTTTGTGTTTGGGTTTTTTTGCTTACACTGGGTTACATACAACTACCATATAGGAAATAACAATGCATGAGGAAGAGTTTTCTATAAACCATCAAGGTTCTGCACAGCAGGGCTGATGTATGTTTGAGCAAATCCCATTTCCTTCCTAGAAATTGTTAAGCCAAGACATCTTTGAGCAGACAGCAATTAATTTTCAGCCAGGAACTCCAGCTGGACTTACTGAAGCACAAGGACATCACGCGAGTTGTCTAAAGCCACCGTGAGCCATTCACTCTGTGCAGGACGGAATATCCATATGGCCCACAGATCTCCGGAGAGACTCCCACCTGCCCCCCGGATCAGATCTCCAAGCTATTTCTAGCTCAGACACCAAAGTCTGGAGCTGGCAGCCAGGCAAACGTACAGATGCAAATTTGCTGCTTCAAAAGTTTATTGCCTTCTCCTGCAAGGCGGCTCAGCCGAAGACCACACAAGCTGGCACAAAGAGAAAGGGATACCTAGAAAGCACATCTTTGCATGAAGCTTAGCCACACGAGCCCTTTTTATAACTGTTATAAGCTATGATGTTATTTTCAGTAGGAGGGTTGGAAACCTCTGGGTATGTGTGGTACCCAAGAAGGAAGGTCAGAGTACACTTGAAGTTTCTTTAACATCCTGCTCGAGACGGAGCTGGCTGGAGTTTTCTGACACCAGCACTTGAGCTGATCAGAGGACATGCAGCAATGAAAACAAGGCGTGATTTACACATCATTCTTTTGACTGCCATGTACCATAGCGAGAAGTAAAAATCCATGAACATAACTTCAAAGATGAAAAGCTGAGAGTTGAGACAACATGAACACCTTGGGACACGCATCAGATGCGCAAACTTTGCTATACCTTCTCAGCAGCTATATGACTGTTACCCAACACCCTTACAGTCATGTTTAATTTTATCCCTCCAGCATGTACTGAGATGCCATAGCCACATCTGTGACAAAAAGGCGCGAGGCCCAGCCTACGTTAGGTGACTTAACCAGGTCCAGTGAACCTCTGGTAGCACAGGGGTCTGAATCCATCCAGTACGTCATCCACTAGACCAGCACCTTTCCTATCCCATTTTTTCTTTAACAGTGCCAGTACCAGCCTTTCTGCCAGAAGATTTCCTTACCCTACACAACTACACAGCAGAGAAGAGGCCCTTTTGAAGATCACCACCTTCTTGCAGCAGCAAGACACACTAAATTTAAAGGGCAAAAATAAACAAAACAGAATCTCTGCTTCCTCAGTTTGTATAGTTCCACTTCTCTTTCAGCATTTGGGAGCCTTGGAAAGTCCCACCTGCTTTTCTGATGCCTACCATGCGCCCAGGCTTTCCACTTCAAACAAACGAATTAGCTGTGTAATCTGCCAAACACAGTTCTCGAACCCCGTGCCGCCGCCTCCCCTGCTCGCTGCACATTAACAAACCCAACAGAAGTGCAAACGCTGCTTCTCATAACACAATCATCAGCTTATTAGTGGCTGAAGAACCTGTCCAAGACTTTTAATGATTTCCAGCTGCCTAAGGTACTGAACTTTCAAAATCTAGAACTGACAGAAGATAAATACATTTCCTGCCTAAAACAGCAGCCTACATAGTGATTTCTATACAAGGAAGAGATTGGCTGCTTCATATTTGAGGCATAGCCCAAAAAACAAGAGATACACAATTTTAAATTTTATTTTCAGACAGTACCTTGCCAACAGTCAGGATGAAAGAGACACCATACTGCATTACTACAAACTCTCCTTGTACCTAAGTTTTTAGTTTCCTAATTTCTAAGGATGCACTGCTTCCTTTTTGGACTCAACTTTCAAGTTATTTTGTAACACAGAGAAACATTGCACGGCTGAGCGTGAAATGTTAAGACTTCACCAAATGATGATTCTTCACTCTATCAATGAATCCGAAAATGTGTGCCAGCTGCAGGAATTTTTCCCCCCATACACCTAACAGTGTTAAAGGGGGAAACAACACCATCTGCCTTCTCACTTCAGCAATTTTCATTTTTGCAAATTGTTTCATCTAACATGAAAACCGTTTTTGAGAAGGTTATCCAAGAAACCCCAAAATTCATTCCAAAGTTCCTGCATTTTAAGAACAATTTTAGCAGAAATACCTCCACCCCTCTCTTTGCAAAAACAAATTGGAACAAAAGATTCACAGCCTACGGAAACCGTTTTGCAATGCATCTAAACAGAGAAGTTATGTTACCACAACGTGCTAGCAACAGATGAATTTTCCCAAACTACTGAAACAACAATGGATTTCCTTGTGTAGGAGAGGAGTAACTGTATGATGGGTCTTTTTCGTACTAGCGAAGTTGTTAAAATAAGAAATTTAGTAATTCAGGGAGGACAATGACCACAGTCATATGCTACTCTGCAGCTGCTTGCCATTTACACTGGTCCTGTGATCTCCGTTTATAAAGGTCAGCAGTTGCTCTGAATTCACAGCTGAAATTAGGAGAAAGTACCTCACCATCAGTTTGGTAACTAACCTGAAAAAAGTATCTGGTTAGAATATTGGGCAGCATGGCTTTTATAGCAAAGGTCACAGTTACTATTCAAAAACCCATACAAGTGCTAACAGGATCTGGCCTGTTTGTCAGACAGCAGAGACTGAACTGGCTCTCAGAGCGCGGCACATCACCTCTGCCACAGCAGTGCTACCAGCTAAACCGGCCCTCCGGGGAACGCACGGGTCTGTGCAACACAAGCACTTGCATAAAACGGCTTTAAAAGGCCCACCCTGGTTTACTTTTCCTCTTTCATGACTCTGGGCTGCAAATTTTTTATTCAAACTGCAGTTCAACAGAATAATTCACACGAGTAAGAACTGCAGAGTCAGGCCCTGTAGAATATAGACTTTTTAACGTTCCTTAGTTTAAGATCTCAGGCATGTTATACCTTAACCTGAGAGGGGAGGTGGGGGGAACTGGAAGAGATCCTTACGAAGGACCCAGAGGGTTGGGGGCACAGACCAGGTCTGCAAGTAAAAATAAATAAAAATCATTACTTCTGTATTTTCAAATACATAAATAAAAGAATCAGCAAGTCAAATTCACAATACAAGCCCAAATCTGGATTAAAACTGCCCCCATAGTTTCTTAGTGATATTAAAAGACTGATTAATATCCATTATCATTAAATGATGTAATCAAATGCTCCAGCACCAAAATTCTTGAAAGACTGTTGATCACTCAAATCACACTAATTGTATTAGTATCCCTCTCATTACCACTATTTTATAATACTTCAATAGTATTTTGCTTGATAAATGAGGAAAAAAGTAATGCAGTTTTTTGAGCTTTTTTGACAGAGAATCTAAAGACACAAAAAAGTTCTAAGGTGGGCAGAAGTAACCATCACCTTAACTGGAAAACACATTTGTCTGCCAGAGGCCACCATCAAACATGAAATCCCTTCGGTGATATTCAGGAACAGCATGCTGGTAAAAAGCCTCCCCTTTCTGTATAGCCGTGGCTCAAGAAGCTTCACTTCTCCAGCAGGCACTGCCAACACTGTCTTCTCATGAAGTTCCTTTAATGGGAAGGGTAAATTTATCATTTCCATTTTAGCTGTTACTTAAAACCTTCCGTGTCAGCCAGCACAACACAAGGGAACGCACACTTGAGAAGGCCAGTAAGGAAGTTAGAAAAGGCTAATGCATTAAAGAAAAAAATAAATGTGGGCAGAGAAAAAAAATAAAAAGGAAGCTAGAGAACTGAAGACTAAGGGAATAAGAACATAAGAAAACATACACTGAAGATGCAGGGGGGTTGTGTGCATTTTCTGGTTGGGGGGGGGGTTTCTCCCTCCAATACCAAAGGCATTTGAGTGAAATAAGTACAGAATCTACAGAAGCACACACTAACCAGCACAACAGTGTGTTATTCTTTCACATTGCAAAGGAACAATTTTGGGGGAGACAAAATTAACGTTCAGGTATTTTGGCAATTGCTGAGGGGAATTTTCCACTAGTTCTTGAAACCAGGAAAATGCAAACTTCTCAGACAATATTTACATGGGGGAGAATGCACACGTACTTGTACAAAAATAGCTTGACAGCAGTTTGGCAGAATCCCAACTCCTAGAGCCCCATAAAGGGATCTTACTCATAGCATTTATCATAATGGCATGAAAGCAGTTCAGGCCAGAATACAAGACCAAAAAGTCCCAAAGAGAACATCTTTATGCAAGAGCATCAAGTTTGATTTTCCTACATTCACGTGACTTTTGTTACAGATTAAATCTTTATCTCATTTTTCAGAGGATCTAAACTGTGCAGTGCTCATTTTGACAGAGGCAAATAGAAAATAGTTGTATGAGGGGTGAATAATAACTTGCAATCTGCTAAATCACATTACATTATGTTCCACTACAATATGGGCACTGAGCTGGTTTTTTAACTCCTGAAGCATTAAAAAAGCCCTTTTCTAGGGCCTTACATATTAAAGACAATTACTTTGTGTGTTAATGAGCGCAAGAAATACTTATCAGGTCATACAAAACATTAATCTACATTCATACAGACTTCTCTGCACGGTTCATTTCTTGCCTACAGCCATTCTATAAAATGTATCTCCTGGATAAAAGCATTAAAATATAGTTTAAAGGTTCCTGAATAACAGCTAACGCCTCAAAGAGCCATCAACGTCAGCCAACAATGAGTAGGAGGATCTTTACCAGCTTTCAAGTATCAAGGCAAATTTATACGCAGGGTCTCAGCACCCAATTAACAAGGACAGAACTTAAAGTTTGTGAAGATTTCTACACGCAAGCACAGGTACATCAATTGGGCAGACAGGATTGTTCAGCCTGCATTCACAACAGCAAATAAAGATCACAACTTGTAACGTTCAAGAAAAACAGGGAACACCAAGGTAGAGGGCTCGGCATGCGCTTGCTGCCTGTATTCAGCAAAAGTTGGCTTTTATACCCCTTTTCTCTAACTTCTCAGTTACCAAAAGATACATGAGATTAGCTATCAATACACTGCAGATTCTACAGCATATAAACAATACCGTATGAATTTAAATTCATGCAACCTTTCTGTTGTTACACAACTGGAGATGCACCTTCAGAAAGCTCAGGATGGGTTTAATATTTACACAAACACAAGAAAGCATTCACAAATACTCTGATAAGCAAGTGATAGCAAGTGAAGGTTGTACCGCTATCATTCTGAAATGCTTCTGTTGCACATCGGAAACTAGTAGATGCTTTATTGTTCAGAATTCTGCAATTGGGAAAAAGTTATTTTAATTCATCACAGATGGAGATTAGGAGAGGCAGGACAGAGACAATGAAGAAGCACAAAGCCACTGAAGTAACTGAGTGGTTGCGTGGATCACAACTGGACAGACAGCAACATGCCAGACATACGAAGTGACAGCAACTTGCAGTATCTGAACAAGGAATGTAGATGAGGAAGGGAAAAGAGGAGGGAGGATAAATTTTCAAAGAGCTTGATTTAAAACCCAGCTCTCAGGCACACATTTTACTGAACTGTAATCCATATTACACAGTACAATACTCAAGATATCAGCACGCAGAATCACAGACATCATGACCCATGAGTACGTCCACCCACGAGTACATCCCTTTCATCACTCATTCCTCCTCTCATTCTAATTAGCTAATGTTTGAGGAGAATCCACATGCTCTCCAACTACCTATGCTTTACTTGAACACAACGCTTTTGAATCTGCTTAGACTGAACAGACAAGACAAATTACTGCCTAGACAGCAAAATACCCCAGAAACAAAATACATCTCCGAAGATGCAGCTTCAAGCACAAACGTTATTTTCCACGCTAAACTGACACGACTTGCTCTCTGTAGTTCAGCTGGATCATTTCAAATCCATCGGCAAAACCATTTGCCCTTTTACTTTTGAAGCAATTCTGTTTTTGTACTAATCTTTAAGAACACTGAAGTCTTACATATTCTCAGATACTAAACCATTTGTGCCCCTGCCAAAGCCACCTGACCCTAAAACAATACTCTATTTACAAATGGGGATAATTCAGCTCATTTACACCTTCAGAATAAATCATTTCCTACTTCTACCCAAAATAATGTGCATAGACACACACACAAAATGCCATGACCTCACCTTCAGTATTTCAGGTTCTTTGATGTCTAGAGCTCCTGTATTCCATCGCTTTTTCATACTTTTATGCAATTTGAGATATTCATGAGTACGTGGAGTAAGCAGCCAAATCACACAGACAGCTATCATAAAACCAAGGGCCATTCCAAATAAGAGTCCACTTAAGTAGCCAGGGAGAGGGATAATAAAGTAAGCATAGACTAACAGTGTTAAGAAGTATAAAGTTTTCACTGGTATTTTAGGCTCTTGCACATATGGATTATTTTCATCTTCACTACTGAGCATAGTACCATTTTCCTCAGTCACCTCTGGATTGAGCAAAGTTTCAGTAGGTTTATCAGTTTTGCTTTCGTCCTCTAGCAAGGAAAAGTCTTCAGAATACAGTTCACAAAACTCCTCATCGTCTCTGCTTGCTAGTGCAGACAATGAACATTTTTCAAGTACGAGTGAAGTTTTCGAACTCGTGTCCTTTGTGCTTGCAGACTGAGAGCTTTTGGTCTCTGTCTCTTTTGCATGTTCCTCAGTCGCTTTTGACTGATCGTTCTTATTCAGGTTAGAGTCACTTCCATAGAAGTCCCCTTCAGAATCACATTCCTCTTCCTTAATGCTGTAGTTGTTATTGCTTTCCAAATGGCCATTCAAACTGGAAAGGTTTGAGAGTTCTGAAGCACTTGAAGATAAGGCTTTGGGCCTGTGGCTACTACTTTCATCACCCATTATTTTACTGAGCAGCTGAAAAGGCTCATAGATTACTTCAGAAAGGCGTCTTTTAGTATCTTCAATTTTAGCCTCCATTTCAGGTACTTTAAAAAAGGAACGGGTGTCAGAGGGAGATGTTAATGGAGACGAGGGGGCAGTTTTAGAATCACCACCTGTAGCTCGAGGTTGAGTGAACTGTTTAAACAGATGCAAGTTCAGTTTTGAGTCGGGTGGCCTGTAAGACACAGCTTCAGATTCTTGTTTAGAAGTATCTGTAGACAGAGATTTCACTAAGGTTTTCATTAACTGTCTATGTCGCATCGGTGGGGTGGGTTCTTTTGGTTCCACATCTGTTGAAAGGGACTTGACTAAACCCTTAAAAGGCTTTGAACTAGAAACTGTGGATGATCCACTAGAGCAGACAACTGATCTGGAAGGGGATGAGGATGGAGAAGACGACAGGCTGGATTTCTGTTCCACAGGTGGTGGTGCACCTGATAAGCTAACTGTATGACATGAGTGTGATGATGGAGACAGGACTAGTGGTACTGCACTGAATATTTGGGATGTGGAAGGAGAATCCAACAGCTTTACAGTCTCTGCAGTTGGCAGAACTGCAGGTGATGAGGACAGCAGTGATGCAGAGTTGGCCATGTTAAGCGAGGTAGCTGGACCAGAAAAATCATGGCCGGTATGCTCAAAGCAGAGGTCTTCCTTGGCTTCAAGTGCTGTTACAATGCTTTGGTCATCTAGTTCCTCATCAAGAAATTCCTTAAACCCCTCTTCCTCCTCTTCTTCCTCCTTCCCAAATGCAGAGAAATGAATAGTGATGGTTTCTCGGGAAACAGATCGTTGGACCTGCACTTTTGGTGCTGACTGCTTTGAGGACATTTCACCAGTTTTCTCTGCATGGCTACTGTTCTGACTTGTCATTGCAGGTCCCAGAGATGCGTCAGAGTCTGTGAAGAAAATGTAATACTGTGTTAAATGTGTTTTTTCCCCCTTCAAACACCCTTATTTTCAAGCATTAAGCCAAACATAAGAGGTTATATGCAACAGGTCAGTCAGCTGAAAATTAAAACAATCTGGACAGTCTTCATCTCACTGGATTTAAAGCTGTCTAGTCAAATTATGGACTGTTACTAAAGAAACTGACTGTAGATTTATTTCACTGCATAAAACATATCTATATTTTAGTTAATACGCCCTTCACATTTGTTTAACTACCTCATTCTTAGTATCATTGAATGCAAGAGCAGATTCAAAGAAAGACAAGGAGAAAAACATGCTTAGGACAATTGGCAATCATGGACAGGCATGGAGAGCATTACCAGACCCTCTTAGGTGATCTTGAAGGAAGAATCTGACACAATTTTAGGTAGAAAAAAACCCAACCCACACAACAAAACACAACAAGCAGAAGATACTTATGCTCAAAATTACAGATCTAGGTTACTGTTTGCTAGTGAACATATTTCCACATAGCACAAAATGGCAATATTAAGAAGTGCCATGCTGTTAAAATTATCTTTAAGTGTTCTGAAATTATAGTTCATCTCTGATGCGCCACCTTCCTATTTTCCCCACTAGATGCACTTCTGAGTTCCAGAAGCCCCATCCCACCCCAGCACACTGAAATTCTTCACTCCTAACTCTCAGTTCCTTCTACATACAGTAAGTAATGCTTTCTATTTCTTTTAAATAAAGCAAATTTGAAACTCAAAGCAAGGTCAGAAATACGTAGAGGTCTTCATGTGTGGGACAGTACCTTCTCTTGTATACCTGTTCGAACTGGTCTATAGGAAGTAGAGATTTAAATTGTAGTTTATCATGTGTGTGATCATGATTTATGGTTGGACTCAATGATCTTAAGGGTCTTTTCCAACCTAAATGATTCTATGTAGTCTTTGTCTTTCCAGGTTTTGCAACCTATGGACAAATGATCAGGATACACAACAGTCCAATAATTGCAGGCAAAACAAAGCGTAATTGGACAGAACTTAATTATAAAAGTTATTCTCCTGAATTCCAGGACTAGACACCCTTTACAAATGTATTTTAGCAGAATCCCAGCACAGCAAGATGAAGTAGCTTCAAACATTTCAATAATGGACAGTATCAAACTAACTGTTGTCAAAAAGACACGAGTCAGACTTCTGCAGACACAGTATGTTTGAGCTCTACCTCAGATAACATATATACCCAAAGAATTTATTACTGCTAGCAGTTTTGCTGTAGGAATGTGTAAGGACACTTCAGAAGAGGCAACTGTTCTTCTCACTGATATAGCAATAGTACTTTTTGAAAATACCGTCTCTGATCAGACTGGTGCACACAGGCTGCTTATGCAATAGATACACTAACATACCTGCCTTTTACATCAGTTATATCTACATGTTATTTCAAGCATTTTATTGATCCACGGAAGTGGACTTAGCATATATTCACATGGAGAGGAAATATCACACATTTAAACCAAGACCATACACAAAGATGGATTGGGAATTACAAGATTTGCTCTGCCTTTCCGGCTGTGAGGCAGCACTTTATCTTCATTGTCAAGGCAGCGAGTTTACCACTTCAGTAACTGAATTATTTTTCAGAAGCAGTTAAAATGCTGTAATCAAACTGTCAAGCTGAATTAATGAGAGGCCTTTGCTGACGTTTAAAGAGCAGTTCAGAAGAATGATTATGTGGTGGTGAAGAAATGTGCACTTCACAAACAGTTGTGATATCAGATTGTATTATTCAGCAAGCAAGTGCCACCTGTTCGTCATCATCTTCCTACTAAAGGTTGCAGCCCTTTATACTTGCTAATGGAGCTGTTCATGTAAACATTTCTTAACCTGTCAGTAAAATGAGCTGGGCTAAACATTTTAAAATAGCAGATCTTTGCTACCCAGCTTACCCAGTAATGTTGGAACAGAAGCGAGTATCTGCCCACAACTTCCTACTCACTATAGTTGTCCATTTTATGGCTCCTAAATTGTTGACTAGTTTTTTCCTTGTATCTTCTAGCATTTGCGTGCTTCCCAATCAGGTTCTACAGAAGGAGCTGGACTCTATCCTGCTTCATGCAAAGCCTCCGGAAATTTTAATTTTAGTTTTCAGTCCCAGTTCTGCTGCATACGTCAGGGAGCCAGTTTGGGTTCAAAGAACCAAAAGAAGCTTTCAGTTCCAAGTCACACTTTCACTTAACACCTAACCATTTTTCTGACAAACTGCTTAAGAGACAAAATTCTGCCTCAAGATCAGGTTCTGGCTTCAGCTTTTATCACGGAACTGTTTTCTTCTGTCCTCCCCAAAATCCATCTGATATATCCAAGTAGCAGTATTAAATGGAGAACTCACTTTCAGTGATGGTGGTGTACCTCCAGCCCACTTAGGACTCAGCAGATTGTTACCCTTCCTGCCACGTCTGTGGGTCAAGTAGTTATTTACCCCAATAGTAAGAACTCTCAGTTACTCAGAAGTTTAGATATGCATTTATCAGTCATATGTATATATAACTTGGCGAGTGTTACAGGTCATAAGAAACTTGGTCTTTCATTTCCCTGTTGGATTAGCACACTTGGGAACCACCAGCATACAGCACCCATGTTTCCTATGGACACAGTTCCATTTCACGTAGTTCAAGCTGAAAATGTCCCAATTTTTTTAAGACAAATGCACCCAAATTTATTTTTGAGAGGGAAAAAACTACTACTGGACAGAATATATATCCAACCCTATTTCCATTTCCCTAGTGCCGGACCATCAGCTACCACACATCTCTAACATTTTGTGCCAGTTGTGAAATGCAAGACTAGCAAACCAAAATACAAAAAACCCTACACATCTTCCAGCTCATTGAGCCATTACAACACTATACACTAAGGAAGGAAAAAACAAAAAACCCACACAAGAGCTGCACTTGCACACGATGCTGTTGGCATCAGCTTGAAATGTCTGACCCTTTCTCTTCTGCCCATTCGGCACTAACCATGTATCAATAATCTAGCAACACAGGAGAAAAATATTTACTCCACCCACCCCCAAATAACATTTCTAGTGTGTTGTTTTCGATCAGCTAGAAATTCATGGGTTTCGTTAGCTCTTTAGGACACTATGTTTACACTGTACTGTTAATTACCTTGTGTTTAAACATCAGTTGCCATGTTGTGCTAATGCAGTGCTAATTACCTGAAACAGATGAAGTTTACTTGTACACACCAAATGTACTGAAAAAAGATTTTAGGGCTTACTGAACAAGCAAGATTTTTTTTTTTTTTTTACATCATGATTAACACAGAAAGGAAGGAAATTCTTCATTAGCCAACATTTGCCTACCCTTAAACATGTTACTATACCATGAATTATATCTTATAAAAGCACATTCTTAAACGTGCGCTATCAACAGGGCAGCAGCAGAACATTAATGTAATCCAACCGCTTGCACTTCGGCATCCTCAGCCCATGACTTACAAGATAACTCTGTAGTATCCAATGCCCTCAACATCTGGCCCAAGCGATATTTCGGTTGAGGGGACTGGTTTCCAGGAACAACCATTTCTATTTTGGCAAATAATAATTTTTAACCTTTTTTGATCTTGCTGGAACTTTCTAAATCAACCCTGTTTATAGCTGGTTTTGCTACAAGGCAGTTCATGCTTTTCCCAAGCACAGCTGTTCAAAGCTGTATCTTGTATCAAGTTTTCAAACAATTGGTACATTAAAAAAACAGTGCGTGATACAGGAGAAATATTGCTGTTTACTTAAGAGAGCACACGTGTTTTGGCCAACAGCAGATATTTCATTACAGGGATTCTGAACATCAATTGGGATCACAACAGTAGCACTCTCTACATTGTTCCAACCTTTTAACAACTCTAACCCCTCTCAACACACCAGATATCCTACTGAGAGCAATTTCTCCCCCACAAACACAGGATAGCGAAGATTTTCTCCTGCTCTGGGCAGGCCCACGTTTCCAATCCATTCCTGAGCACAATTTCTCTTTTTTATTGCAAAGGATTTGGTTTTGGTTTGTGTTGTTTTTTTGGGTTTTGGTTGGTTGGTTGTTTTTTTTTTTCCCCAAAGTAGATGTTGAGAAGCTTTTCCATAGCAAATACAACAGTAACACCCTTGAATTCTTCCACTGCTACCACTACTGACAGCTCTTCCACTAGGTGTTTGGTTTTGATAACAAAGATATTTCATCAGGTTCTTGAACCATACGTTTTTACCCCTTAAATCATTCTAACAGATTCACTTCTTACTGATTTCCATCTACGTTTTCCTCACTCGTTGCTTCCCCTTTTTCCTACTCCTCAACTCCTCTCCCAGCTGTTTGAAGACCTGGCATTCCCAGCCATCCCGTTTGAAGGGGCACAATTCCGAACAGACTGTTTGCAGATTACATCAATACCTGCAGAAACATAGGTTTTCATTGATCCTGCTTTTGAAAGCCACACTGTCCCCACCTTCTCTGGCTGCCTCTCTAGTTTTTTTTAATTGTTGTTCATTCTGAAGATGTAAGGTATCATTTTATTTATGTGGCAGGCAGGCCTGAATAATAAATGTAGATCCTCAGGCTTCAAATGATTCAAAACATGAACTTTTACCTGGAAGGGAAGGAGGCTGCTCAGAAAAGAATTCCTTTCCCCCAAAGGTTTGAACTTTGGATGATTTTGCAGGTTGGAATGAGAGAGCTGCCAACCAACTACTGCCACTTCCACTTCTTATGTTACAGCACTGCACCCCCATCACCCACTAACAGCAGTTTATAATCCTCACCTACAGGCGTTGCTTTCAAAGCACTACAACAGGAAACAGCAAACCAGGCGACCAGTGCACGCACGCTGCCTGGGAATAGAAAATATTTCTTGCCCAGCCCTTTCCTACCGAGCGGTGAGGCAGCACAGTGCAGGAGCTGAGGACGCATTTTTACCCAGATGACAACACGTCTCCACCGCACTGGGACGCACCCGCTGATGAACAGGGACACCCAGGGAGAGACCAGGTGTTGGGCAGCGCTGGGTCAAGTTAGGCCATGACACCTTTTCCAAGTGTCGCTACAGTAGCATGTGCTCTTACCTACACTGGGAATGACTAATTGGGAGTGTTTATAGAAATAGCAAGCAATCTGTCCTTTTGCCCAACAGCATAAACAGCCTCTCCAGAACTGGCAAACCCTCTTCCTTTTCCCTGCAGTGGACAAACAAACACCCCACCCTTCTTCACCTGGGCCCCAGAAGCTGCATACTTCCCAGCACTGAGAAACACACAGTGCGCTGTCGGCTTGCTTTACAGAGAGAGGCCATATAAATCATCCTCTCATTTACCAGACGAGAAGTGTTTCAGCACTGAAGGACTCAAGCTTATGCTTCACAAAAACACTTTGATTTTTCAGAAACTGGGGAGGGAAAGATATTTACAGTGCTACCAGGTGTCTAAACAGCTTGTTTACTTCAACTATTGTATATTGACCATTGGGCACGAGATATCCAGAATGTGTCTTCTGCTCAGGTCCATTCTGCTCTCTAACAAAGAGATCAACAATTTGTAAAGCAGAACCACTCAGCTAAAGGCAAACATTTAAAGCTACAGCTTTTCCAGCAAACCACAGAAAAGCTCAATCCACAGTGCAGGGAAAAGAGAACTCAAAGGAAGAAAGTTCTTGTAATATTTTTGCTTGTATGCGACTTCTGATTATGGTAGTGGAACTTTATTTTACAACCCTTCAGTAGTCTTAATCCTGCATTACAAATGGGCAAGGCTGAATTTTGACCTCGGATAGACACCCTGGTTGCAACCACAGCTAGGGGAGGTAGGGAGCCCATGCACACATGGAAAGCAGGATAAGGCTCACAAAGCAGATTACATTCAAAAGAAGGCTAGAGCATTGGACCTTCATTGCCGATTAGAAGGATATCAGCAATTAGAAAATTCACAGAATATACGTATACATAAAGAATACAGCTGTTCAAAATAAGTCTGCTTGTATCCTGTCTGCAAACTAGGATGCAACTTGGTTGCATCTAGGATTAACTAGGATGGATAACTGAGCATTTACTCCCTCTCACGGTTCACAACCCCGTCATTCACAATGCACACCTGGACTTGTTTTCTCACCCTGCAAGGCAAACTCTGGTGCACTTCCAGACTAGCAATAAGACAACTTCAAACAAATACCTTCTACTCATCGCACATTTGACCTTCCGCTAGCATAGCGTGGATTCTGCAAGCTATATAGAGTTCCTCAATTAACAAGGACAGTTACCTACTTGCTGTACCCACCTGGAAAGTAACAGGCAGAACACAGAAGAGTCATGCAAGGCTACACCTCTTTGGAAGGTGGGAAATGGTGTCTCAGGATGCATGTTCTTATCTTAGCAAGGAACCACAAGCCAGCAACTAACTCAGTGAGAAAGTCTGGAATGGGGGAAGAGCAACATGACTTCAGCTCCAGTGAGCAAATGATCCACTTTCATGCAGTTCACTTATTTGGGCTGCTTTTGGCATTGCACATTTAAATCTCACGTGGGGGGTGGGGGTATACCGCTATGGATCTATTCTTAGCACCTCCCTTCCTATGACCAAAGAAACAACCAAACTATGCCTTCACAAGGCCCTTTTGCCTTTCAAGCGACCTCCAGATCATTGCAGGTCCTCTCAGACACCAATTAGTAACTTAATTTCTCCTTGCCCTACTTTAATTTGGCAACTTCATATCCAAGATAAAGATCAGTGTAAACTGAGTCAATTTGGAAAAATTAGTGATATTTTAGAAAAGAGAATCAATTAAATCCAAACAAGAAGTTTCAAAATTATTCACCCCCCACTTAAACTTCACAGCACAGCAAGGACTAGAATTGCTTCAGAATTGCACAGAAATTCCTCATATTTTAGTCCCCAGCTGAGTACCTTTAGCCTTTTTGAAGTTTTATCATTTTAAATCTCACAGGTAGAAAACAATAACCAGTTCTCTTCCAGTTCTTGAGAACAGGTTGAGATTGATTTCTGTTTGCATACGCTTTCAGAGCTCACGAGTTACAGTAAGTCATATGTACATCAGCAAAAGCAAACTTTCTTTTATAAAAATTCATACTTAAAAGTCACTGAAAGTGCCTGTTTTAGACAATTATACTATCAACTTCATAGACAAAACAAAGCTATTATTTTCATGTTAACAATTTAGAAAGTGATTCAACCGATGCCCAAAGCAGCAAACTTAAAAGAACAGGTCAAAGTTGCATACACCATGCTTACTTTACCCACCCATACACAGTCCAGTGTAGCCACATTTACTAATTAAGTAAGGGATATTCAGTACAGCAATTCAACATTTTTCATAATCATTCAGTTGGAGAAACAGAACAGATTGGGTAACTAAATTTATACATATTGCAACAGCCAACTATTCCAATCACATTGCTATTACTTAATGCAACATCTATACAAGAGGTAAAGGGTATGCTATATTAGTAAAGCGCTTTCATAAAAATCTGCAGCAAGGTTCAAAAGGTCTCAGAGTATTTTCCCTGCTTGTTGCTACTAAACAGACCAGAAAAAGTGTTTTCCACAAAACAGAAATTCCTTTCCTGCTAAGTAAAGAAAAAGTCTTACAGGTTATTAACAAGCATTGTAATACTTTCCCCCTGTATCTGTCAGTTGCAGAAGAACACCTAAATGCTATTCAGCAAGCCACTAATTCAATTATTGATAATGCCACAATTTCACTTCATGCAGATTGCCATCACTGTTCAAAGGGAAAGATGTTTCTAACTGGTCACATCTCTGCTTTCCCCAATAATCCTTCTGTGCCATCACTCTTTCAACAGGCACCTCCTGCTCTGGTAAACTGCCATCACCTAGACTGGGGAAAACAGTACTTCTTCAGGACTAATGGGGCTCATTATTATTTTGGGTTACTCGATAATCATTTCCAAGTGTCAGACTGAAGACAGATATATGATTCATACTCTAAATCTATCCTCCATTTGGTAGGAAGCAGGAGGAGTGTATGTGTTTTCGATTATCTTTACAACATCTACGTGGTGTGACAGAAGAGCTACAGAAGATCTCACATTAGCATAGACAGGACCACCCTAATGCATTAAGCCACTGTTCCCAAACCAGGCTAGAAGCATGCTAAATGTTTCCCCATTTGGGAATACCTGTATAAGCCAATGTGATCTGAAATTCATATTTGCTCTCAGAAATTGTAGATTCCACTTGATTTACTAGACATTTAGCCAGTATCTGCCTTCCAACACTGAGGGATATGGGAGGACTGTTGCTATTCTTTATACTTATTTCAAATAAATAACAGAGCTCTCAGCATCAGACAAAATTCCTTCTGTTAAGGGCTAGAA
Source organism: Balaeniceps rex (assembly GCA_013401315.1). Classification (NCBI taxonomy): domain Eukaryota; kingdom Metazoa; phylum Chordata; class Aves; order Pelecaniformes; family Balaenicipitidae; genus Balaeniceps; species Balaeniceps rex. The sequence goes on from VYZW01022558.1 coordinate 35,261, forward strand.
GTTTTCATTTCAGGTCCTTCAAAACAAAGCACAGTATTAGCGATCCTTATTGCTTACAGTCTTTATTTAAGCAATGTTTTAAATCATCAGAAGTTTACATCTCCAATAATCCGTTACCACTACTTTGCCACACAAGTAGTCTAGAAAGCCAATTCCCATTTATTTAGCCCAGAATGATCTCACTGAAGCAGAGACCACAGCTACTGGGCCATTATCCATCACATAAATTTCATCTCATTCAGCAGATTTATACCATAAAAGACAAAAAAGGATACAAAAATAAAATTTCAGCATCCTTTCCTATCCCCATTCAAATTTCTAATTACGACAAATTACATTCCCCTGGCATTTCCACGAGTTAATGTATTCCATGGTTAACATCTATTATTCCTTTTACATCCACTAGTCATTACTTTTAAATGAACTACACAGAAAGTGTTGGCAATTACCATCACACAATAGCCCCGTGAAATCTTTGTGTCAGGGATCTAGTTACCCAGCCCGAAGATAATACTTTAAAGTTCACTTTCTAACAGGAGTAAGAAGGAAGTTTTGCTTCACCTTTCAAGTTCACACAACTGGATTTGAGATACCGGGGGGTGGGGGGTGGGGGGGGGAAAGAAGAACAAAACCCCAATAAAACTTGTTTTAAATCTAAGCACAGAAATTAAGAATTTTATATCAAGTACTATTATAAGAATGTAGTCCAATGTGTTCAACAGAAGTCAACGCTAGGATCACAGCCAAAATAGATGACGCCACCCGCTATGGACTGTAATATACACACACAGACCTTCCACAGCACATACCTCTAACAGAGGTCAACCAGGTTATCCCAACTAAGCTGGTTAACAGTTAAAATACCTCTATCAGGAGTTCTCTGAGCCTCATTTAAAAAATATATATATATATTTTTGTGCAAATGCTTTTAAGGTAAGAATAAGCCAAGTTAAATAACCGGTGTTTAGGTATGCTTAGGGATACTTAAATGACAGATCCTAAGCAAGGTTTTAAAGTATTCTCAATGAGATTATACTTTTAATGAAAACTATAAACCTATCAAAGAGACAAATAGAATCATAGAATGATTGGGGTTGTTTACTGAAGTCTAGGACAGAAGAGGAGCTGTTTACTGAAGTCTAGGACAGAAAGGTCAAGTAAAATCGCAATGGCAAATAAGGAGTCTTCAGAATTACTGGAATTTTTTTTGAAGACAGGAGCTGCTAATAAGGTCCTTAGTACAAGCTTGTATTTACAATGCTTCAAAAATAATCAAATACAAATTGTTTAATGTTAGCTAAGCGAGTCTATTCTATATTATCATTTTCCCCAAAGACCTAAGAAAGGTCAGCTACCACATTAGTTTCTCTGCCTTCACCGATAAAAGATTATTATTCTTTCCTATTCTCCTTCCATGACACATCACTTAGACCAAAAACATAAAACTGCACTACAGTTTAATTTCGACAAACACAAAAATGTAAGCAGTTAAAGGTTGTCCAGAAACTCAGAAAAATTTAACTTTTTCCTATTTAATGCTTTTCTGAAGACTGAAGTGAAGCAGTATTTCTAAGAAATTGAACATCTAACAGAAGAAATAAAAGAAGTTAAAGCTTAACACAAAACATGCAATAACTCATAGAAGAACAGTAAACAGTGGGTGGAGAAGAGTCACTTTATTTTGCTACATATTGAGACGTGTATTCTTTTTAAAACAAGAACATATAGAAACACACAAACACTAGGAGCTTTCTGCAAAGAAAACAAATTGCAGTTGCAGTACAGTGGAGACTCCCAGGCTTCTGGTCCCTCTGGCCCGTAACCTAAGGCCACGTTCACAGAACGATGCCTGTGCTCTGCTGGACTCCCAACGGAAGGCACGGTCCCGAAAGGACTCGATTCCAACGAAGCAACATGCATCAGCACTAGATTAAGAACAGGGCAGCAGCAAATCTGCTGAAGTGCAAGACAGAAAACTAGCTAGCAAAACACGCCTCTGGTAGGTAGCACAGCACTTGCACACTGCCAGAGCTGGGAGCTGAAGCCTGTCAACGCTGAGGCAAGAAGGACTTCTGCAGTTCAACAAACTGATGAGATGCCTAGACAGAGGTTGCTGCCTTGCCATCTATCACTAGCACTTTTCAATCACTATAGGTAAAATTTTATTTTGCAACAGAACTGCTTCTCTGAAATTCAAAGGAGAAGCTGGAAGAGGTATGGAGTGAGTATTGGTAATGTTGGCTACAAGTTGAGCCCAGAAACTGCTGCTTAATGTGCAGCTCTTCAAGAGCTCAATTTCAACACAGCCTCTACTAACGTTTGTTTCCCAACCAATTGCAATACTACTGGTAAAGCTCCTCAGTACTCTGAGTAGTATACATGTTAGTGAAGCACTGTGAACAGAACTGTTTTAATACAAAAATTTGCTTTTACCATATAGTCAACTCAAACTATGATTTTTTTTCCAGATTACTCACACATATTCCTCTGCTCTTCAAACTGCACTAGAGTGTAATTTCATTGAAGAAGGTTTAATCCCAGTTAGCACAGTGAGAACAAATAAAAATTTTAGCACATTACACTTTCTCCGTTCACATTGTCTCCTCCTATAAACTACTTTATTCCTGTTTCTTTATCATTCATAATTGCAAGGAACAATGTTTTCCTTCCAAAACATTCAACATTAAACAGTTCAAAGGGACTTTTTACTAGTTCCCTAATTCCCGCAAAAGAACAAAACAAAACAATAACAAACCCTTGAGTGAGAAGAGAAATGCCCCAGAAGAACAAAGGTTTACAGACCTAGATCTGAAACTCCTGCAGTAAGTAATTTAGAAATATACGCAAAACCAGAGCATGCTCACAGACACAAAGAGAGAGGCAAACTTTTGTCACAGACTAAAGCTGGCTTTTTCCACTTTCCTCATCTAAAACTGCTATACTACCTGGCTAAAGCTCTCTCTTCAGAGTCACCCTGAAAAGCCAAAGGAGAGTAAAAAAAAACACTGGTCCATTAGCAATCCTGAGCAACAAATGTATAACTGCTGCATCTGTTCTCTTCTAAAAGGGAGGAGAGACTAAATCAGACTTTGCTGGTGCTGCAGAAGTTCTGCATCTCGACAGAAAATGTTTTATTATTACAGAAATAAAACATCAAAAGCTTACACATAAAAAATTACATCCTATCAAGAGGGTAAATGGTGAGGTAGAATATAAAACTACGCAGCATTGTAACTCTTTCCCTCTTATCTCAGCTGAAAGAAAAAAAAAATCAACTCCTCATTAATCTGATGAAAGACTATCTAAAACCTCTGCGGATTAGTCCACAGCTGAAAATGCTGTCCGCATCACTGATTAAATTAAAGGTCGCTATAAAATCTTTAGGGGCAATTTTGACCGAGTGACTTATAGAAAAGCATGTTTCCAAAATGAAGTAAAATAAGCTGCCTTGAATCCTAAATTAAAAAGGGCTTATCAGAATTGTATTACAGGCTCATTTTTCCCAACAATTCAAATGCTCATCAATAGGTAAAACTGCCTACAGGTAAAAAGTGAGCGTTCAAGGACTTTTTTTACTTTTACATTCATTTCACTAACAAAAAAATTCAGTCAATATTCACAGCAACTACGAAGTTAAAACAACTGTCATACATCTTCATATGACAACAGCAGAAAAGATAGTAAAAATAAATATGCTTGTCCATACGAAGCTAAATGCAGATACACAGATGAGCAGCACCAATTAACAACTCAAACTCTAGGTCCCCATGTAAAATGTAGTTATGAAAGATCATTAAAAAAGGAATGGAATCTACAGAGGCACAAACTATACCCCACAGGTATCTAGAAAGATTTTTTTTCAGTCGATTTTTAATGATACATCAAATCTTATATTTCATACATACAACCTTCATTCTAATTTCATGTTTTGCAAAGGATTAGCATGCAAGGTGCTTTAAGGCTTTTCTACCTGACAGGACAAAACGTAGTAGACAATCATGATTTCTTTATTTCTCAGAGATGTTTTCAAAATTAGAGAAGGGGGTACTCTCTGGTTTGACTAAATAGGACTAAAGCATTTAATACTCAAAAGTATTTAGGTTTGAACCAAGCATACATCTCTAAGCACCAAGGTAATAGCTCTTAAAAAAAAAAAAAGACAGAAAAAAAAAAAGAGAGCTACAGAACCATGGTGGACCAGTGAATCCACGTATTCCACAAAGTCACAATGGCAGAGCAGGAAAAAGGCACAGGGGATGGGGTGGGGGGGAATCTTTCCACTCAAGCTCTCACGGACCAACTCAAAAAAGTGGAGTATCTTTGCAACACTGCACGCACTTGATGAGCCATCTTCTCTACCAGCAAAGTCCTCACAACTTCACGTATACCAGTGTCAGCAGGACTTCTTGCTATCCTGCATTGCCATGCATCTGTGATTGTGTCTTTGCACACGTATTGGGAATGGATGGGTCAATATGTTTCAGCTAAAAGAAACGGCTATGATGTTGTCTACAGAAGGTTACTCACACTGATGTCTGTTGGGTTTTTACCAAGGTAGCTTCAGCCAGAAGCAGCACATTATCTCCAGCTCTTCCAATACGGCCAGGTCATTGCTGTTGCCTTTGCAACCACTCTAGACCCTGTGAGAAGTGCATACAGAAATCCCTATAGAAATGTAGACGACTTCACATGCCTAGGACCTTGGCATGCCCCAGGCACAATGCAGTCATTATCCAAGGATTATCTGGTTTCTGATCTTTCTCATCCTCCAGCTCTGGTGGTACTTTTTCAACTTTTGGATCCCCAGGCAGTTGGCAACAAAACAAAACACGAACAACTAATCAAAGCAAGGCTACTTTCAGAAAGCTTAAATTGTCTACGGGAAGGAAGGGGGCTACATCTGCATTTAATACAAATAAAAAAGTATTCATACTTAACTAGAAAGGTAGTTGTACTTCACACATGAAAATTAATTAACCTAAGGTACCTGAAGATACATACCAAGCTACAACTATTAACATAGGGAACTACTGTTAGAGGGCATGTTGATAACATTTGCTTACTTCCTTGCATCTCATCTACCTCAGGAAAGCAAAAAGTGTCTTTGATAAATGCAGAAAATGCATTCCAGACAGAACAGAACAGGACTTCTCAGGAGTTTTTGCAAGCATAATCCCCAGAGGGTCCAAAGGACGGAAAAGCTTAGGAAAAGGTCAATAAATAGGACTTCATAACATGAAAGTCTTTTCAGAGTTGCAATCGAGTTTGAAAAGTGGTGGGACAAAAGTAATTCAAAAGTAGTTCAACCCAAAAGTCAGACTGTTCTGAAAGGTTTCTTAAAAAAATTGTTCCTAGCACTTAGAGAGGCAGTTTTGCCAGTAGCTCTGTGCCATTCATTGAGTAGTCTTGCCTGTCACTGGATTCCATGAAAAATTAACGGAGAAAGGTATTACCAGCATTTCATGCTACCTGGAAACTGCAGAGGCAAGAAACATAAATCAGCACCACATGAACAAAAAAGCTCTTCATGATCTGATTTTGAAAGGAAATGGCTTATGGACTAGATTTCCAGACTTGTCTGAAAGCCCTGAGCAGGTAATCATGTTATTTTGAGTTTCAATATTATTAGGACAGTGAGAAAAATTTTGCTTTAACTTTTACCTCACTGAAGAGTAGTGTTCACACAGCACTTTGAACAAATAAGATCATACAGAATCACTAACTTCTTAAAACAGCAACAGCAAAGACTAAGAACCAAGTTACAGCATCTGAAGAATCACACAACCCATCTTATTCTAGCAATGAGTGCGCAGAGATCATAAACTACTACTGACAGCTTCTATGCTTCAAATTCCTTTAACTTCTAATTCATAGAAGGATCCATAGAAGGTTAACAAAATGTAAAGCCAACTCTGAAGAAACATTGTCCTAAGAATAGCAGGAAAACAAAATGTCAAATTCCAAATTGGCGAGTACCAGACATCTCTGTCTGCTTCAGGCAACATTCATCTCATTTCATTCAGATTTATGTTCAACTCGAATATCTAGAAACTAAAATGCAAAAGTTCAGCAGCATTGTAGCTTTCAACTGGAGGACACAGTGCAGAGTGATGAGGACAGGAGAACATCCAAGATGCTGGAATTTTCCCAAGACTGAAATGGAACCTAGATGGCCCCTAACAACCTGAATTTTTCCCATGCTAAAGACAAAGTTTTTGCTTATTAACCGCCCCCCCCC
>VYZW01022558.1:56899-73931 GCA_013401315.1 Balaeniceps rex
CGGGGCGGGGCGCGGGCCCGCCGGGGGCCGTGTGAGGCGGGCCGCGGCCTGCCGGGCGGAGAGGGTCTGGGGCGGCCGGTGGGGCTGCGGCGCCCCGGGCTGAGGGGTCGCCCCAGGAGGGAGGAATCGCCCCTTCCCCTCAGGCGGGCAGCCCGCTGCTGCTGCCGGGGGTCGCCCCGGGAGGGAGGAATCGCCCCTTCCCCTCAGGCGGGCAGCCCGCTGCCAAAGTTTCAGGTAGCCGGTAAGAGGTGACGCAAGGAAACGCCTCCCCAAAACGAGGAACCGCTCGAGGAAATAGTAAACGGCCAGCACCGGGTCTGTGAAATGATGTCCTCTCCCGGTCACTCGGAAAACCTCCACGAATAACAAGTGCCCCGGAGGAAACGGGGGTGGGTTTGTGAGGCCGGCGGCGGCGTGGGCCGTTCCTTGCCGCCGGTGTTAGTGTTAAACCTCGTAATTCCTCCTTTCCGTCTTGTTTATGAGCAGGCAGTTCTAGGAAAACGCTTGGTTCGGTTGGGGTTTGTCTTATAAACTCTATGTATTGGCTTTGCGGGTAAATGTTGACTGCTGTCATCTCTGACTAAACCCTTTCGTAGAAGGAGCTCCCGCCTGCAGGAGAAACACGTGCAAGCAGACAAAATAAAGCTGTTTGGTATCAAAATGCTATCCAAATGGCCAAAAATTATCTGTTATCCAACAAACTAGGCCGTTATCCTAGGAAACATACTGTGTCAGAGGTCATTTTATTTACTCTTCATATTTCCCAATTTGCAGCAGACTGAGAAAAAAATTTAATTCTCTCTGTCAAAAGGTTGTTTTCCCAATAATGGTCTCATGCAGTCAATTACAGCCTTACCACTGCTTTTACCCTTCACTTAATTGCTCTTGCTTCTGGAGACAGTTAATAATGAGATTACAACATTTACACTGGGTCAGATTGATGTTGGCCTTAGCTACCCAGGTTCCTTCAGCTACCCCGTGGATTAATTTGGCTGCGTGAATTCTCCTCACTTCTCTAACAATTTCAGTTCAAATTAAAACATGAAGAATCCTGCGAGATCTTTCAGACTCTGTTTCATACCAGTGTTCAAATTTATGGTATTTTATGAGATGATGAAGTGAAAGTTAATTTATTTACTAGCCAACATTTAGTGGGATATGTGAGCAGAATTCAAATAGCCCCAAACTAGCTAATGTGAAGAGTTAAATATACAATATTAATTTTCAAATAATTTACTATCTTATCTACAGCTATAGCTCAGCCAAGGTTTGGGGCCTTGTTACACTAGGCATTATATATACAGTAGGTAGTAGGTTTTGCGGTCTAGTTCAAAAGTAGGTGCAGGTAGCACTCATCCTGCTTTTCTCTTTACATTTCAGGGACAATTCAGTGCTTGTGGAAGTGAATTAGTGCCAGGCATCTTTGGGTTCTTCAAGGCTGTTAGTAGCTCTTTGTAAAATCAGGATTCCTGCATGTAAAACCAGAGGTGACCGAGAGTGGTCAGCACCCAGCAAAATCTGCTTCAGTGAGGGAAGGCCTGAGCTCACCAAATGGAGGGCCAGATCCTTCAAGCTGTTGGATGTCTGAGCAGTAAACTCAGCAGTCTTAAGTCTCCCTGAGTTGAAGGAACCCAACAAAAGACCACATCATGTGAGCATCACTGCATCACCTTTATTTATTCTGCAGTCTTTTTTTAATTGAAAAGACATTATGTTTTAAATATACGTACAAGTATATTCAATCATCTAGGATAGGTTTCTTTTCATAGCTGTTATTGTATATAGGCAGATCTTTGAATCATTATACAAAGCTGATGTTAATGTTTCCAAAGTCTGAAGATAAGATAACAGTTGTTTTCTTAACAACAGGTTTTCCTGCAGGAACAGAGACTCTGGCTGAAACTGTGGCTGAGGGGTTAGTTTTAGCTGTGTTAAACTGTAAAGAATTCACTAGAATTTCTGAAGCTTTTTCTGCCCTCTCTTTGCAGCTAACTTAGGCAACGTATGGCCTAAAAGGCCTGACCTCAAGAGAAATATTTTTGCACCTGAAGTTAGGTGCTCAGCAGAGGCTTCCTCCATGGAGCAATACATGCTGAGCAAAGGCTGGAAAACTAGGCACGAGCCGTGTCTGACCAGGTTACCTGCCTCTGCGCTTCATGGTGTATGTGGCCTCTTGGGAATCCTCTTCTAAAGGCAAGTCCCCATCAGATGGAAGAGGGAAAAAGGATGAATCTCTCAATTTTTGAATCATTCAGTGCTGTAAGAGTAAATCCTTTTGTTGGATAATTTATCTTCCACCCATCCTACAAAAAGACAAGAGAATAAAGTAATACTTATTTATTTTTAATATTTCAGTATCCTATGTATAAATATGCAGTCATTCTGAGAAACAGGCCTGCAGGTTCTAGAAATAGGTATCTATAGTCAGGAGCTGCTTTTGAAAAAAATTACTTTAATCTTTTGGAATATGTGAGGGAGACATTTAAATGCCTTCTTTTAAAAGCAGTGCTTGAGCAGGCCGTAAAATAAGAAGTACTATTTCTCTCCCAGAGCTACTGTGAGGCTCAGTTCATTTCTCTGTAATGCCCCCATCAGAATTTCACAGCTCAGGACAGTTTAAAGCTTGTACTCTTGTGAGAAAAGACCATTACACAAGACTTGGGTTTCCACATGGTTTTCACAAACCTCTCATTGCCGTCAGATCTGCTGGGGAAGACCCGAGGACTGCAGGGCAGGCCTGCTCACAATTTTATGCTGAGAAGCTTTAAAACGAATGAGGCAGCAGCTGTGCCTGACCGCGTGAATCTTGGCATACATGGGTTTGTGTGTATGTGTAAGAACAGCTTTACTGTTGTTTTGTTTGTTTCTTATCTGTACAACAGTAAACGCAATGGAAAGAGGCTTAGCACAGAGAAAACAAGCAAGCCCCCCAGCCCACGCGATGTGTACAGCAACCCAACAAGCACTCAGAAGGCCAAGGCTTCCCAGTGGGCTTCAGCTGGTTCTGACTATGGGTACGGAGGAGAGCGTGAGCTTCCTGAACGCTCCTTCCACAGTGCTCATGTGCCTATCTTCTGCTTGTCAAACAGTGAAACGATAGCATCCTCAGCACCTCCCAATTATTTCCCTGCCCAATAGCTTTACTGCATGGAAGGGAGTATGAGCTTCACTTTGGACCTGAATTCTCTACGTTGCAAATCTGCTCATCTTGGCCTCCAACCCATCACTTCTCCCCACCCGCTGACCCCAGCCCCTGAGCAGCAGTGCTGCTGCCTGGCTTCTCACTGGCACAGAGGAGCACAGCCAGGCCGTACCCTCCTCGGAGAGCCTCCTCAGCCAGCTCCCTGAGCCTAGCTCCAGCTCTGCTTCTAAAATCCCCCTGGGACCTGCAGAAGCTCTGAGTTCTTGTTGCTTCCTGCGCTAAAGCACATTATTCTGTGGGGTTTTTTTGTATCGCTGCTTCATTTTTAAAGCTGAGCTGAGGATAGATCCTCTCCTCCTCCTTTGACCTTGTGATCTTCCTCTTTCCCTCTCTCTCTCTCTTTTAAAATTTATTAAAGGTTTCTAGATTGCTAAGTATCTGGACAAACAGCTCTGTACTACTCCTCACATCAAGTCCTTGCACACGCCCAGAGAAGACACATTTCCAGAGCCACAGGAGGTTCTAACTTCCACCTATCTCCCTGCAACTGTGAGCTGATGTACTGGTAGAAGGGCAGCAGCAGAGCCTCTCTGATGGCTGCCAGGAGGTCAAGTGGATTGACAGAACAGGCTAAAGTCAGCAGGGCATGCAGAGCTAGAACCCTGCTGCCAAGTGACCCCCAGAGGCAGACCTGTTCCCAGGGAAGGTGCTTTGCAGCCTAGGTCAAACAGTCTGAATGCTGTGAATTTGCACTGGTGTCTCTCAGGCCTGCAAAACCTTCTTGGTGCTTCTCACACAGGCTAATCTCACCCCTGACACTGAATCCAGATGAGGAAAATCTCCGGTGCGTACCTATAGCAGTGGTGCCGTCCATCTCGGGGGGAGAGGTGAGTCCATGTGCCATGCAGAATAGCCACGTGCACGCTGCCAAAGTCACATGAAGGTTGCAAGAGCTGGTATCTGTATTTCGGTGTACCTGGCAAATGCACAAAACTCTAAAAGCCTGAAATTTGATCTGCACATGATGGAGAAGTCAATACTCCTCCCTCCGCAGAGACCTTTGTGAGTTAAAATATATGCTGGCTGAGTGCTGGAGTGCTTCAGAGTGCAACTGTGACAAAATACAAAGCTGGGGGAAGGTATGGGGGATACAGTGGCACTATTCTACATTTTGTCTATGCAGGCATTGCACCAGAAATCCAACAATAACATCAGATGCTACAGACAATTTTCTATTAATCAGGAAAAGCAAAGCACACAATAAACAGCAAGTGTCCTGACATTTTAGCTGCCAAATCATTCACCTGTTTTAAACCTACGAGTAAATTTAGTACTCCTGATACAGAACAGCTGAAGCTACATATTTAAACTAGGCGCATGCACTGCAACTGTTCCACATGCACAGCTCTACCACAGGAACATTAACACTAGCCAGCAGTACCCTTCTCCTCTTTCCTGGACAGATGCTAAGGTTCTACACTGATGGGTTTAATACAAATGGTTAGTGAAGAGAAAAGAGCATTGACTATAGACTAGAAATGAACAGCAAGCTTCAGATCCAGAACTCCAAACCAACTGTCCAATATTCAGGAGGAGCTAGGTCTGTAGTGTTTTGGAGGGTGGCGGTAGGAGGGAAGCACAACGTATGGTCAGGTCATCTATGATGATTTTATTGTCCCTTGTCTTCACAGGGAAAGTCAGAAAAATTAATCAAAATTAATGACAAGTGTGACTTGAAAGTGGTTACTGAAGTTACACCGGAGTCTGGCATGAGTGATGTTACTCAGAACTAAAGCGGCCTTCATTTGATTTAGCTTTCTTCAGTTTCAGAGTGAAGTACACTAAATCAGATTACTGCCACTTAATTCTGAATGTGAATATCTGCATAGGGTTTAATATAATTGAACTAATCCACTTTAAAAGATAATTCAGGTAGGGTTTCCTGAGTGTCCCCTTTGAGGAAAGACTCACATCAATAGACTTAATGGGAATTGTTCCTGGATTGTGCTGGCGTGAGGTCAAAACATCAACACCAGCATAAAAATAGCGACGTCTTGCTCAGATGTCTTTGTTCTGAGAGCATTAACATCTGATCCAGAGCTGAATGTATACCTGGTAAAACGGAATCAGAAATTGCAGCATGAAGTGAATTCTTAGTTACAAAAGAGGGGTAAAACACTGAAGAGACTTTGGTTTCTCCAACTGAGATGGAGAACTGGCATAGATGGACCCCTGGTCAGGGCATTTCCCGTGTTCTGAAGGTGTAAACAACATGCATTGTTTTCGTAAGGCTGATATCATTTAGGCTATTGTGCAGATCGGGACAGTGTAATTTCAAACCTGAGTGTTGCTAGAACCTTTATGTACGTGAACTTCACCAAGGTGTCAGGAACTGCAATCTCTCCAACAGTAATTAGTTACCTTTAACTGAGCTGTAGCACCATTGTGGCCCATATCGGCTTATCATAGAATAAACCCAAATATCTATGCCAGTCAGTCCAGCATTTTGGAATAAAATAGAGGCAAGGTCTTCTTTTAAATGGGGCAAGTCAGCCACTGAGCTTTGCTGAGGAGACTGGGCTTAAACAATGAGAACACGAAGGTGCAGTTACACCCTGGAACAAACAAGAGCACAGCTTTGAAAGCAAACACGGGACTGATATTTTCCCACGTTAAAGAACTGCCTCTGACAGAGCATTCAGTACTTGTCCAGTCACACAGAATAATCACAGCCAAGATTCAATCCTTCCCTTCTCTCCCTACAACCAAACACCAGTGACAGCTCCGTCCTGGCCCATTTCTCTAACAGATTTGGACCCAGCCTCCAAAGCCAAATGTTCTCAGTGCCTCCACAATTGAATTCTTGTTCTGGACTTCGCATTCTCCTTCTCTCCAATAATATTAACAGTACACCACTTCAGGATGAAGACCTCAGCAAAGAGACATATTAAATAACATCTCACTGTGCTAATTGCTTAGGTGGCTAAATAGGGAATCTGTGCTCCTTAGACTACATATTATAGGCAATGAAAAGGGACAGGCACCTCCAAAGGGCAGTTCAGAACAGGACTCTCAGTGACTGTACTAGAGAGCAGAGTAGCCTCTGAGCACCGGCATTCAAGGTAGATGTCTAACGCAAGGCACTGAGAATACTCCGCTCAGCTTCACTTTGTCATTTTAGTGACCTGGTGCATAATCCTCTCTCCAAACCTGCCCAGCTGCCCTGACCCTTCTGCTCAGCTTCCACAGCCATCTGATATTGCTGCCTACTGCAATCACACTGTGCAGCAACACCTGGCTCCACATGACCTTGTGGTTTTTTCGTACATAGGAGCTGTTCCCTGTTGTTCAAGAGTGAGTCACGTCTTTGTTCAGAGTATCATTAAATCTTTCAATTAAACATTGCGTAGTAATCTATCCAACCAGAATGCCCGAGTCAAAATTTCAAGTGCTGATAGGTAATGTAATATATTTTTCATATTAATCCAGTGAGATATACTAAGGAATCTGTAAGTACATGCACAGTCTGCTCTGGGGAAAAAAGTAAACTAAACACAGTCATACCTTAAGCTTTCAGAACATCGAATTCAGATCCAGACAATATTAAAACCTTCCAGATTTGAGTGAGACTCACCAGTCGGTGCTGCCTTCTACTGCATTTAGACAGAGAATTAATCTTGATATTCAAAGCCTTCCAAAACTCGCATGTTTTAAAAATAGCAAAATGTATTTCTTTTGAAGTATGGACTTGTTACAGCTATTTAGGAACCTCTTACTGAACTCAGATGGATCTTCAGCCTCCCCTGGGGATGGTTTAGATGTCAGTGTTCATTCATTAACAGATTGGAAACTGTCCAGGACAATATTGCAAGAAAACACATGATGTCCAGGCTTTCTTTCTTTCTTAAACAGATTTTCTGTGCAGTTCTCTACAAATAAATCCAAGGTTAAATATGACAACAAGGGCAAGGAAATTCAAGAGAAATTCAACCCAGTGTTAGCAATGCATAGTGCTTGTTGGTCAACAGGGTATTTCTCTCTAGTGGCAAGGGGAGCATATAGTAAAAACTTCACTTGGGCAGTGAGAGTCTTCTCTTGCCCCAATTCCATCACATGTTCCTGTTCCTCGCCACTGACAGTAAGCATGCAAAGGTCTTACTCTTCATCAGCACACAGACACATGCTGAGTAGCTAACCCTAATGCCATCCAGACACAGGGTTCAGACAACAGCTTATGACCCCAACAGGCTTAATGTTGCCTTTCATTGGATATTCTTTTGTATAAGAAACAAACAGGCTCTCGTAGAGAAGCAGGCAGCTGAAACAGGAACAGCCACCCTAAGAAAGAAGGCAAAAGGGCAAACCTGGAGGAGAAGCTAATGCATTCAAGGTTTCTCCTAACTGAAACATTGGGCTGCAAAGATGTGGGGAGGAGGGCAGTGCTTGGAGCAGCTGTGTGCTCCTATGGTCTGACAGGAGCAGCCTTCTCTCAAAAACAGGCAGAACCAGATAAACTATACAGGAATGACCTTGAGAAAAAAAGCTGGTGGAGTGCTCCTGGATAAAGTGCTGGCTGAAAGGATTGCAATTGCATGCAGAGAAAGTGTCTCCTATTGTCTGATTCCTCTTCTGTTCAAGAAAACAGAATTTTGTACTTTGTAAATAAAAAGGGCTGCATCAAAGTACCTGAGTGATCAATTTTGCCTGCTATTAGAAACAATCTGCTGGGCCTAAAACCATCTAAGTGCCTTGGTCAAAGAAAGGGAATAAATTCATTTCCTCATGGAATGGCAACAACTTCATCCCTTTGACTGCAACTGCACAGAGCTTGAAAAGTCAAGGATGCATGAAGCGTGATTGCTATGACTTATGAAGTGCCGAACAGGGGACATGTGCTGTGGATGTAATGACTGGTGACAGTCCTTTGCCTCAACCTTGTCTTTCACTGACATAAGTACAAAGTAGGTGTAGAGCAGTTACCAAGTCAAACTAGTGATTTTGCCCTGGTGGAAATGACTCCAGAAGACACAGCAATTAGGAGAATCAGTTGGTGTGAGCACACAGCCCTGTCCATGTTTGTATGCAATGAAGAAACACAGATGTGACCTTTGTCAGCCAGTCAGGGCGCTAATTAGTGTGTCAGAGATGATAATTGTGAAACATGAAAATCTGACCTATATATGCTACGAAAGAGGAAAAGGCAGCAATTTACTTAACTCTCTATTATACTGTTAAGGATTATAAGCTGAAAAACTAGACCATAATGCAGGAAACTTGTAATGAAAAAGCATCAATTATTATTTTCTCCTTGTAGGGGACATTAGTCAGGTCTGCTTTCCACAGTCCCATTCGGTAGACATAGACGTGTAGGACTGCATGATTCATCCTGGAACAGTCAGAAAGAAATCAAGTCAGTGGGAAAAGATCAGCTTCAGAAAAAAAAAGAAAAGAAAAAGAAAGGAAAAGGAAATGAAGATAGTTAAAGAAAACCTTCTCAGTGTTTCTCATTTGACAAAGCATAGGTGTGCGTCAGGGTTGTTTTCTAATAGGGCAGCCTTGCCTCCCTCCAGCAATGACTAAACTGGATTTAAGCAGCGTACACAATGTTCTGAGGTTTCAGGGCTGAGCCAGCTAATACTTTCAGTCATGCTGAACATACCATCCTTCTGTAGAGATCAACTAGTCCCCGAGGTCCCTGGGAGGCACATGAATCTCTCTTCATAAGTCTGCATATTTCCCCTCTCTGCTCCCTTAAGGTCTCTGACTTTCAGCCAGGGGGGACAGATTGGAGGCTGTTACAGGCTCAGCACCCACAGGTGGAACCAGTTTTTCAAGAGTGCCAATGCATGCTGTAACTACACTTACATTTGTTCTTCCAGCCCTGAGGAATACCCTGAGTCGGGGCTGAGGTCTGTTCACCAAATTTGTTTGGAGATTGCAGCCAGGGAGGTAGTTCACTCTTGTTCTCTTTGTCTATATGCAGGCATTTCCAGGAGTCCAGGGCAGTGCAAAATGCGAAATTCTTATCTGGAGGCCACAGCTCAAGTGGCAGTGGCCACACGTGGTGAGAGTTATAGGAGTATCAGCCACAGCAGGTCCAACTTGCTTGTGAGAAGTGTTGTCATTAATGGCCAAAGTAATCGAAGCAATACAGGCCATCTAGTCCCGATTACCTGACTGGGGGATCTGGGCACAGTCAGTTGCTAGAAAATCTGATCTATCATTTGGCATGCAAGGACTGCTTTTAGACGCACTTGGCTTTGTGATTTCAGCTCTGCCATGGATCACACTGCAGAATCACAGCTCATCTCCAGCCACCTCTGAGCTTTTATCTCGTAACAGCTTTTGCAGCTTTTGGCATTCCTAAATAAGAATGTCTTGCTCTTTAAAGCTCCTATTCCTTTAATAATCATGAAGTTGAAAGAACAAATATAAAAACCAACTCAAACAGTAATAAAATCAAAACTAAATTTTGCATTATGGAGACTTTGTGAGATTTTCATTATTACCGTGCTTTAAATAATTTAAAATTATTCAAAAGCAATCTATATTTCCTATTGACAATCTCATGTTAATTTAATAACCTGTGTGGCAGTAATTGTCATTAATTGACTTACATTCTGACCACATCTTAATAGATTTGACAATTTTTTCTTCCATTAGACTCTCACAGTCTATTATCAAGCAGGGATGCCAAGTTCACCCCTTCCAGTAATACCATGACTCAGCCCACTTAAGACAAAGCCCTCATCTTTGTCCCATTGATGTCAACCTCTCTGTCCCCTCCACTCCTGAGGACAGACCAACAGCTCTCATTTTCATTGCCTCAGAAGCACTTATCCCCAAACAGAGCAGAGAGTTCCCCAAGGAAAAGCTGGGGCTGGAAAGTGGTGATTGCATTTGGGAGAGGACACACTTCCGCAACTTACTGCTGGTTGGAGCCTGAACTGCCCCAGAAGGTCCCACCAGGGAACAGCCTGGGTGGGTGGTGAAAGCCACAGGGGAGTTCAGACATTTGGCATGGATTAGTTCCATGAAGACAGTAGTCAGTCAGGGACGTCAGTTCGGCAGCTCTGAACAATATGAAGTTCACAGGCGAGATTTCTCTGCCCTTGTAGCACTGTCTCATTGATTTGCAAAGCGAAACTGTGTCAGTCGCGGTGGAGACTTGGCTCTGCGTGTTGTTAAAAAATGAATAAACAAAAAGCCAGTGCAGAGGATTTAAAGCCAAGCTCTCCCTATGCAAGTGTTGATAAGTGCTTTGTGGAAACAGGCTATTTCAGCAGTCACAGTTCCTCTGCAAGCACTGAACAGGGCTTGGATTATGCCAGCTAAATAACAGGGTAATACGATGTTTTCTTTTGAAGACACACACTCCCAGTGTCAATATAATAGTCTGTTAGAGCAGCTGTATATCGGGCAGGCTCCTCAGTGCCTCATGACTACATGTCCCTGTACAGGACTGACGCACTGACAGCAGTAGCTGAAATGAACCTATTGTCTTTGTGGATCAATGGTGCTGTTACCTGCAAAAGTGCTTTTTATTAACAGGTATATTTTCTACTTCTCCTAGCCGTCACTGGACTACTATAAACACATGAATGTTTGGGACAAGCCACCTCCACAGCACTGATTGTGCCGCAGCACATTCCCAGAGCATCGCCAACACCATGAAGCGTGGAGCCATTAAGGTGACTGGGCTGATGGGTTGTTTCTTCCCAAACCTTCCATAGTCTGGGTGAGTTCCTCTTCCCCAGCCCTGCTCACTCCCCTCTGTCTTTCCTTTCATCTTTTTTTCACTTTCTTTCTTCCCTGTAATAAGCCTTCATGACAAGATCTCCTTTTACCTACCAAATAAAACATTAAAACAAAAAGACAACTACACAAAAATCAGGGCAGTAACCAGAGGACAGTGAACTGTTACACTGGTCACTCCTGGTTTTTGTTCAGTGAAAAAATTGTCTCATTATTTGTTGCCCAAAAGGAGGCCCTGATTTCATCTATCACTCTTCTGCATTCAAGATTACACAGAAATATATTATTAATCTATTACTTTCAGAGCCAGATTCTATCTTTACTGTAAGTAATAGTTTATTTGTGGAACTACTCCTCAAACAATACCTTTTGGATCTGAATTCCTCTTAACCTCGGGAATGTGGTCAGACCCAGGACACCGTGTGAGGTCCATTTCTAATGATCACCATTACAGCTTCACATGCAGTTCAATGCCACTGCAGATCCCAGGTTGATCGGGGCATATTCTGAGTGCCTTTGCAGTGGCTGCCTAGACCTTTGCTGATTTGTGCTAAATCTTTCATTTCAGTTTCATGCTGTTATTCTGTTTGTCTGTCATCAGACTTTGCAGGTGACTCCTTCCCTGAGGAAGCCGTGATTTCTTTTGCTATTAAATTTAAAACTTAACTACAGTGATTATTTCCTGCAAGGGTGAGAATTTTTTCAGCCTTCCCACTCAGCATGTCTGTGGCTGGTGAGAAAACAAATTACCTGTATAAATATAAATGCTCGCATTTAATTGAAGCTTCCCATGCAAGGCACATTCTCATGATTGCTAGTCTCTAAGCTCTTTTTAATGGGAGCACCTGTGATTTAGAGTGGAGCATTTCAAAGCATGAAGACAATAAGTGCCGTTCTTTGTGATTCTTTAGCCATGACAACTTGCTTATTACCTCCCAAATAACAGTAAAAGTGATATTTATTCTGCTTTCACCAGTCTATTCAGAAAAGCCTTGAAATTCTAAATAACAAAATGTGCTAGCGTTTTAAATCTGTACTGATACTTTATTACTTTCAGTTTGATTTCTAGTTTAATTGGTGGGTTTTTTTTTCATTCAATACCTCTGTTTTTCTCAAACTTTGTTTCCTTTCCCTCTGCCTGTCCTCCCCCTCACAACAGAATGGCTGTAGCCAGCCTGACAGCATTACTTCCCTTGCCCCCAAAAGCTGGGGGCTTATGATGCAAGACAGCTCAGTGATGAATGGCAACATTAAGAACTCGAACTGAACCAAGCTCACAAAGAAGCAGTTAGAACAAGCACATAACACCCCAGAAAATTAAAGAAACTTTGGGGTTTATTCACCCACCGATGAACAGGATGTTTACCCCGCACGGAAGTAGTGCCCCAGCATTTACAAACAATTCACTAACGTATGCGAGAGAGAAGAAAGTCATGGCTGGTAGGTTTACACTGCGTTTTGGAAACTGTTCTTTAAGAGTGGCAGAGGTCCAGATGAAGAGATTATACCACTGCAGGAATAAAAGTCAGAAGGCTCGGTTTACTCTATGTACGTAGACGTAAAAAAAAAAAAGCTCGAACCTGTCCCAGAAGCCGGGGCCGGACCTGCAGCCCTCCCCGCACCCCGCCGGAGCTCCCTCCGGGCAGCCCTCGGGCACCGCCGGCTGCCCTGCCCCGCAGGCAGGAGGGACCCGTCGCCACCCCGGTCGCCCAGCAGGCCGCTTGCCACCAGGGGTCAGCACCGGACCAAGGCCGGCGGCCGGCGGGGCCGCGGGACGGAGCGGCGAGGCGGACCCGGAGGAGGGGGCTCGGCGGGGAGGGCGCCGGGCAAGGTCCCTCTCGCCCGGGGCACTGGTGACACTGAAGGAGCATCAGACGGCCGGCTACACTGTGCGTTCCTTGGCCCTGCCGAGCAGTTCCAGACAGCACATCATCATTGATTTTTCCGCAAAAGGGCGCACAGACGCATACTTACATTAGCCAAGAAAATAAGCAGCTGCTAGTTTGGTGGCAATGAAAACAATTAACAGCGGCAAGGAAGAAGAGTCTCTTGATTTAAAGCATTTCTGTATCTCATCCCTAAAGCCTCTGCTCTGCAATAGTAAAAATATTATAAAGTTAACCAAGTAAGGCAGTGGAATGGGTAAACCTCTTTCTGAACGTGCTTGGTGCAAGCAGGTTGCGGTGCTGTCAGTGGAACTGCTCAGACAAGACAAACCACAAAGGGCCTGAGGACGTTCCATCCCTTTTGTCTTCTCAAAAAGTAAATATTAGCAACACACCTCATTTTATATTTGCTGAGCTTAACTTGGTGACAACACAAAAATCTGAATTTTTTTTCGGTTGTTTTTCAATAACATATTGTTTGAGCTCTAATCTGAGCTTTAATCTGTTTCAGTAACAGATTCCAGTCTTATTTCCCAAACATTTCCAATGGGACAATGAGGCTTGTTTGGCATCCAGAAGACATACTCATAACAGGACTTTTGGACTCCTTGTGTAGCTGTTTACTTCATGGGCCCATTAACCTTGTCTTCACTGGAGATGTACGCTGATCTAATGTCCCATATTTTAAAATATTTTTGGTATATCTGTAAGACAAAACAGAAGTGCTCAAAGCAGTGCACAGCACTCTAAGGAGTGGACAGTCCAGATTTGTCTCAGTAGGACAAACAACTTTTATTACAGGCTAAATCCAAAATAGTTTAGAATTATTCCAGCCAAGAGACAAGCTGAAATAGATCAATGAATTGTCCCACTGCTGCTCCATCGTGCCCAGATGACATTCTGAAACTTCCCAGAAACCACTGCTTTCCTGAGCTGTGCCAGCGACTGTGGAAAGGTTTGTGGAGGAACTTTGACCTTTGTAGTTTAGCAAAGGACTTACGCGAACGCAAGTACTCCCATGCTCAACTCTTAAACCAATTTAGTGCATTTACCTGCTGCTAAACTGGTTCATGACAACAGATCTAAGTGCCTGGAATCACTCGTTGCAGAGATGACATCTTCCATGTGCAAATTTATACAATGTATCTATATGGCTCATCACTAATAAAAAAATTTACAGGCATTCATTTGCAAGTGGTCATTAATATGAACGTGCAAGATCCAGTGCAAAGTTCAATTCAGAGTTTTCTTTATTAAAATACCTTTTCACATTCCTTATACTAATGCATTTGTATGGACACTCATGGGATGCTAGAACGAATATTTGTCAACAGAAGAGTGCTGTGAAGTCAGTCATTTGTGAAAGGCTTTTGATACAAACGACATTTGCATAGGGAACAATAAATTAGAGATATTAGCCAGTAACTGGAGCTTGAAAATTGAACCATTTGGAATGAGGATATAAAACCCTTTTCTATTTCTTGCTGGTTTTGCGTCTTTGATGCAATGCTTAAAGCAGTAACTATATATGTACATACAAATCCATGTCCTCTCTTTCACTATTTTCTAATTAAAATGAGAACCTTCTTACCTGTGGCCCAGATCTTGTAGTAATTTAATCTGCAGTAAGAAAAGGAAAGCAATTGCAGTGTCAAAGACCAGCTGGTTAAGGGGTTGGGGACAGTACTTTTTCTGTTTTGTTTTGTGTTCTTTTTTTAAAGTAATGCAACTGAGATAAACATGGGCTGCAAAGATTAGATCCAGTCCAAACTGGATCCATGTTAGTGGTTTATCATACTATAGAGACAAAGGATAGGTATGGAGTTCCATACTGGACAAACTGGACACAAGTATGACTTCAGATCTCTCCTAAAATCAAAGGAATAAGGATTATACATAACAGGATTTTCAGGTACAAACTCACTGACCTGGGTGTAGTATATCCACCCACTCAAGACCTATATTTTGCATCATCCAAAACAACTGTGATGGGCAATCATTCCTTGAAGAACCATCACACCAAACTAACCAACAAGCATCACAACTTTTAAAGGGGAAAAGCAATTCAGCGAAGAATAAAGAATATTTGTGCCTCTACTGATAGAAGCACTTGGTAAAGTACTGAATCTCTGAACGGTTATTCAAGTTTTTAGAGAGCCCAGAGCTCGCTTCCACCAGGCCCTCATTGCAGTGTAGCATCCAAGGGAGCTATAAATTAGCTGGCTCCAAGACCGGTAGCAGTCCAGCTGCTGCAGCACAGGGAGTTCAGCACCAGCTGCAAGACCATGTCAAAGTACATACCTGGCTGGTCAAACTGTGCTGAGCTCTGATCTGCCACAGTAGAGTGTTACTGATAACCAACTTAGCTAGTTTAAAGCAAGCTTAGATATTTCTACATCCTACTAGCATCACAGTAGTTACTGCACTGTAGAAATGTACTTCCTCAGCTGTAGCTTCCCCTTTTATTTCCTCAGAGCATGACGAATAGGAGGTTAGAAAGGCAAAATTGCATCAGCAGGAGAAATTAAAGATGGGAACCTAGGTCAGTGGTTTCTAGATCCACTTTCCTATGAGAATTTTTATTTGTAATTTTTTCCATTAAATGCTTTAGGAACATGTCTATTGTTCCCCCTGAGGAAATAAACTTCGAAAAGAAGAGCCTGGCAAACTCATAAATAAGTGCTGCAGAGCTTTTGAAACATTTGCAACATCTTCCATCTTGGCTTGTTTTCTTCTCCCAGCTGATGTTTGAGATGACTGTTCTAAGTAGCATCAGGATGCCCTTGTATTCTCTGTTGGCAACAAGACCAAAAAAGAAAAAAAAAAAAGAAGTATGAATATAAATGTCCCCCTGCCCTCTCGTGTACTTTTTGATCAATACAAAAACTTTAAATATAGTAACATATTCCTTGAAGCACTGTACAATGAGCTAATAAATACTCACAGTTCCCTGGGGAGATATTAGTATTATCTTCATCAGATAAAAAAGGAAATAAGACAGTGGGAGATTTAGGTTAACAATTACAGGCTAGACTGCAATATTGTTAATCACCAACATCTGCAACTGGGATTTTAGTGATAAAAGTTGGATTCTTATGGGAACTGCTGGCACTCAACAAATCTGAAAGTCAGATCCCTCATTTACTAGTAGATGCTCAGTTGCCACAATTAGGCCCCCATCTTCAGTCCCACAAGAATGAAAACCTTTTCCTAAGAAGCACTCGGCTAACTCAACAGTGAGCAATGCAGTGTTCAACTTTCAGACACCATGTTTCTACAAGAGTCCACCCCTTCGAATAGGTTATCTTCAGTACACAACAGGGACATAGAAACCTGGCACTGAGAACCACAAAAGGCAGCGTGCAGATAGAGGAGTCCTCTACGCTAGCCAATGGGAAAGGGCAAAGAGAGATCCCAAACTTCATTGTCTTTACATTGTATGACAGAAATAATTCTGTCCACTGAGGAATCCCAACTGTCAAGTCCTTCCCGACATCAGTTGCCAAAGCAAGTCTTACTCCAACAAATATCTGCTAGGAGTACACGGTGGCCTCTAACCTAATAGTTTATTCTGTCAGCACTGAGGCGCCTAATTCCTTTTGTGGACTTACCCCCAAAGGATTTGCCCCATGAGTCAGAAGCAGGAATTCCTGGTTTATAATTCAATGTTTATTTCAGAGTATCACCTTGTTTTTCATATCCTGACTGCCTGAAATCCCCCCACAGTTTTAAATGGACACATCCTTCATCTTCATTTCCTGTCTGAAACTATTGTGCCATGTTACTGTGCACAGTTAAACACATGCCAGGTCCCCCTTCGGAGCTGGCTATATTGTGCTGGCAATGTGAAGCAATTCCTTTACCACTGAGAATTCACAAAATACTGTTGGGATCACTTGAGTAAGATGAGAAAGTAGCTGAAAAAAACCCAGAAATTTCTCCAAATAGATTTAAACTGTACAGGTTTCTGTCTCAGAGGGTACATTCTGAGGTTGAACAAATAGGCAGCTAAAAGTACACTATGTCCTGACTGAGGCTGCCAATCCTCATGTACCCCCTAGGACAGAATCAAACAAACAAACAAACACATACATTTAAGAGGTAGTAGGGATGGAGGAGATATGAAGTCAGAATGTACCGCTGAGGTAAATTTGACACAATACCAATTAGTATTTGGCGAAGTGGCTATCTCATTGTTAAGATATTTCCTTCAATATGTTTTCAGAAACTGGGACCATTAAATAACTTA
>VYZW01022559.1:2980-21003 GCA_013401315.1 Balaeniceps rex
AAAAGAAAGAAGCCCTAAAAGTGCCAGCGCGGAGCGGCGCGGAGGGAGCGCGGCGCGGGGTGAACCGCGGGTCAGCGCGGCTCTCGGCGGCCGCCGCGCTGCGGACACGCCTCGCTGTTTAACAAAGACTGACAAACTATGAGATTAATACCAAAACTTGCGGGTTTCCCACCCCAAAATGCTCAGAGGGCCTCCTGGCGCTGCCAGCAGCGGTTCCGCTCGCCCTTAAGGACAATAGTGGTTTGTGCGGGGGAGGGGGCACCAACAAACCCCACCAAAAAAAAAAAAAGAGAGAGAAGAAGGAGAGAGAGAAATTAGTGTTCTTGCCGAGAAATAATCTCATTGAAAAAGCAACACGGGGGAGAGAGAGCAGAACAGCCCAGGCTGGGCTGGGGGGGCGGGGGGGTTAGGGGGGCTCTATGGGATTCCGCCTGCAAAACCTTACCAAGTTTTGGGGGAGTGTCCCAAACCCCTGGGGGATCCCTCCGAGAAAAGGACCCACGTTTTGCCGAGGTAGGTACGGCTGTCGGCGGTGCGGCCGGGCTGGGGAGGGCACCCCCCGCTTGGTGCCCCCTCTTTGGGGGGCAGAGGCGACCAGCGAGGCGCTCAGCATCGGGCGCGGTTTGGCAGCCCCCCTGCGCTGGCAGGGGCCTGGGGGAGGCTTTGGGGAGGGCTGGGGGCTCCCCCGGACTCCCCTGGGGGGGGGACAGGGCGGGGAGCCCGCGNGGCCGGGGAGCCCGTGAGACACCCCTCCACCCCCGACTGAGGTTGCTTTGAAATGGAAAATCAGAGCCCGGGTGAAATTTGCTGTGAGAAACTTCCGCGACTTGGGGCGGTTTCCCAGCGAAAGGGAGAAAGGTGTGCGGAGGGCGGGGGGGGGCAGCGAGGGGCTGCCTTTAATTTGGGATCAGAGGCGGCGAGGGGGAGATTTCTTGGAGGTGTGGTGGGGGGAAGATTTCTGGTAAACGCTAGGGGTGCTGGTCTGCTAGCACCAAAACCCTCGTGTCATTGGGAAGGAAAATTAAAACCGATTTCTTTTTTTTTTTTTTTTAAAGGATGTGGGAGGGGGTTAAAAATACGGAATAGGCCTAGTTATTGCTACTCGGGCTCCTCTTCTCGGTTAGGAGATCGCTGCGGTACCGGCTGCGAGGAAATACAATAAAATAAATCAGAGTAGGGGATTGGAAAGGAGGAATAAAATTTAAGGGGGGAAAAAAAAAGAGCTCTAATGGGATTGGTTCTGTAGAATTATTTTATGGCATCCATCTACACGTTGTACAAGCAGATTTGATTTGGTTTCGTACTTTTATGGCAGGTTTTAGAGGGGAAGGTAAATTTTAGAGTTGCTGCCTGCTCCCCAGCAAAGTGTAGGTGCTGCTTTGCGGAGGTGGGAAACTGCTCTGCGCAAAAGGCGTCTTCGCTTTGCTCCGCTTCTTTTGCTGGAAATCTGGGTTTGTTTAGACGTGTAAAATGGCTCGGGGATTGTCCTAAGTGCATTTGGGCTTATTGCTTAAAAGATGTCTTCGTTTTTCTGTTTATCTGGGAATTATACGTTTTATCAGGAAAACCGACTATTCACCTTAAAGTACCTGAAAAATCTCGGGGCATCATGTGTCCGGGAAAACTACGGGACATTCATTCGTTCGTGGCCGTAACTATTTTTGGTAGGAAAAAAAGCGCAGGAGTTGGTGGAACATATGTAAGATTTTTTTCAGGAGTTTTAATGTGGGGGAAACGCAGCTTTTCTCTGAGAGCCTCTCTGCTGTGGCATTTAAATGCAATTAATTCGGGAGATGCTTGACCAAAAAATGTTCTGCCTTTTGAAATACAAAAAAAGAAAAAAAAAGAGGGGGGAGAGGACGCTATACTTTTAATCTCTTGGGCAACTGTAATTTTAAACGAAATCTCAACATGATGCTACCCTCATTAGTTCCGAATGAAGGTTCATTACCTAGACAGTATGAATATTTTATTGCTTTATATCCCTTTTTCGGAAATGAAACGCCTTTGATCTTTTTCTCGGGTTGTAAAAAGAATTGCCTGTCATTAAAAAAAAAACCTGTCGTCCCATCTGCCTTTACATTCTGTATTTCTTTTCATCTGTTTCTTTCCTTTTTTTATATAATTCATCCGCACACGCACGTATAAACCCAAACCTTGGTTGACCTCCAAGAACGAAAAATGGATGAAATCTTGGCGCTGCGAATAGAGAGCAATTACGAGGGTTTCGGGAAGGAGGGGACGGAGCTGTGGCATTTTGCTTTTAAACGACGATTATTTGGATTCGAGTCTCGTTGTGCGTCTATACTCATATATTCAGTCGAGGAGCTGATTTTTTTTTAGCACAGCGGTAAATTAATGCAGGAGGTATGGAGGAGAAGGTAGAAAAGTTCTAGTTTTTCTAATCTAGTATCAGCTCTTCGGATACTGAGTTGGTGCTTTAATTAATCGTCTTTCCTCTGAAGGGTGAATCTTTTAACAGTCTTTAGATTAATTCTTGATCTCTCGAGTCACAAAACTTTGCCCCCCTGCCCCAGAAGATAATTATGGCGGTAGGCGAAGATCTCTGACCAAGGAGGATGCATCTGTCTTCTATATGTACCCTGTAGATCCGAATTTGTGTAAAGGAAGTTGGGTCACAAATTCGTATCTAGGGGAATATGTAGTTGACACAAACACTACAGGTCACAATCCAGGAGGCATTAAAACCCAACCCAAACCAAAAAAAGCCACCCCCCGCCCCCGATCCCTAACTGAAAGGGTGAAAACAAGGTCTTAACCAGAAAACCGTTCTATAGCTGAAAAGAAATACTTTGGATTTGACCTTAGCTCAACTCCAGCGCTCCTGCGATAAACTTTATCATCACTTCGAGATAAAATCTGAGCTGCGAAGGCGGGGGTGGGGGGGGCAGGGGCGTTATTTCTGCGATTTGAGAACCAGGATCCCACTATTATTGCTTTAGTTTGTGTACTCTCAGCACCGACACCGAAACAAAATAATCGCTTTCTTTCCTGCCGCTTGCGAGGAGCTCATTGCGCGTTTCAGTTTTAAACACGAATTTGAGGAATTAGGGGTGGCTTTTGAAAGGCTGCTGGTCTGCTCTGGCTTTTAAAGCGTCTTTATTACAAGAAGGGCGAGGCGAAGATGCATTAGGACTTGGGCTAATTCGCTTTTGTAATTGTTCATCAAGTCCTTGATTTCTTGCTCGGAGGACGGGCTCCTTTTTCCATCGGTGCGTGGGAAAACAGTCAATCTCAGAGCAGAGCTAAATGTCATTTAGGAGAGCGGGTACCCCGAATTAGCTGATGAATTTCTTATCGATCCCAAGCCAGCCCTATTCATCTCTGCCAGGCTCGGGGCGCAATGTCCCTTCCCGTACCACCTTAGGACGGACCGAGACGCAGCCAGCACCCGGCGGGGCCGCCATGGATCGTGTGCTGGGGCGGCGGCTGCGAGCCGCAGCCCCAACCCCCTGAAAAACCATTTTTACCTCTATTTTAATTTTTTTTCTTTTTTTGCCTTGCGGGGGGGGGGATTTCTATTTTTCNCCCGGCCGCCTCCCCGGGGATGCTCGGGGCCCCGGGAGAGCCCGGGCTGGGCAGATTTCCTTATCCGGGGATCGCAGGGCACCTCGCCATTGGCCCGCGCTGTCACATGGACTCCAACTTTGTTCACTTGACAGTAAGTAGGAGGGTTTCACGAAACAGGAAAACGAGTAAAGGGGGGGACAGGAATAAATTTTAGGAGAGAGATATATATTTTTTTTTTCGTGTGTGCAATTCTAAGAAATTAATGGCCATGAGCTCGTTTTTGATCAACTCCAACTATGTGGACCCCAAGTTCCCACCCTGTGAAGAGTATTCCCACAGCGATTACCTTCCCAATCACTCGCCGGAATATTACAGCAGCCAGAGGCGAGAGAGCACTTTCCAACATGAAGCGATGTACCAGCCGCGGTCAGCCTGCAAGGAGCAGCTCTACTCGTCCTGCCAGAGCTCCGGCCACCAAGCAGCGGTGTTATCCCCCCGGGGTCATGTCCATCCTCCGGCCGGACTGCAGAGCCACCTCTCTGAGCCGAACCATCCCTGCGAGCCGGGCACCCCCAGCCCACCACCCTCCTGCAGCCAAAACTCTCTGAACCAAAGCCCTTCCGATTCCTCTTGCAAAGAGCCGGTAGTTTACCCCTGGATGAAAAAAGTCCATGTAAGCACGGGTAAGTGAACTAAAGTGGCTTTGCTTTATACTAAGTCGCACCTCAAAGTCTTGTAGAAATCTTATTGCACCAGTTGTAAAATAACCATTCGCGGAGATTTACGATCGCCTGTTTGCAGAGCGGTATAATTACATCCTCCATAAATTTTTATTGCTCTGCTTGGCCATGTGCCTTTGAAGTCTCTGTTACCATCCTCCTCCAATTTCTTGCAGGCTACTTTTTTTATGGCTGTTGAATCTTCATAAGTTAAGTTTTATGTTTTCGTAATTTGTATTTAAGTGGCGGGTTGAGTCAACTTTTACTATTTTCCCTCCCCCCCCTTTTTTTTTAGTGTGATATTTATTAAAAAGGAGTGTCTGTGTTTGCCTGTTTGCATGTGCGTAGGGGGAACTTTAAGGATTTGGGGATAACAGTGATGCTCAAGCAGAGGTGTGTATCTGTGTATATACACACGCGGAGGGCATGGAAAACGTGTCCAGGGGACCTTATAAAAACGTTTAGACAGGAATACACGTCAAGCAACGAGGATGGAGGTGGAGATTTGGAGATAGGTTCTGGGTGTATTTTTAGAAGGTTTGCGGTGTATTTTTTTGAGTATATCCCCCCACCAAAAGAATGTGTGATGTTTTTTTTGGGGGGAAAGGACCCGTTTAAAGGAACAGCTCAGTAATTCTTCTTCTGTTCTTTCCCCCCCCCTCCCCTTTTTTTTTCCCTTTTTCTTTTTCCTCCTTTGTGTTTGTTCAGTAAACCCCAATTACTCAGGAGGGGAACCGAAACGCTCCCGCACAGCCTACACCAGGCAGCAAGTCCTGGAGCTGGAGAAGGAATTTCACTATAACCGCTATCTCACCCGGAGGCGCAGGGTCGAGATCGCCCATTCCCTCTGCCTCTCCGAGCGCCAGATCAAAATCTGGTTCCAGAACAGGAGGATGAAATGGAAAAAAGATCACAAGTTACCAAATACCAAGATCAGGTCTAATCCTTCCAGCTCCTCTGCCAGCCTGCAGATCCCACAAGGAGGATCGCAAACCCGATCCCATGGACCAGCCACCAGCCTATAACTATTCCCGGGATGGATGGAGTGTGCGTGTTTGTGGGTGTGAGTTTGTGTGTGTGTAGGGAACACATGATTTTTTTTTTTAAACGCTCCAAGAAGCGAGGGAAGGAGGGGTGCTCTTTATTTATAGGGGGAACAGAGGGAGACTCAGCTGCAACAAAGCAGAGCTGTGCCGTTGTGCCTCTCTTCCATTAAAAGGAGGCTGTAGATAGTAGTTTTCAGATTTGGCTAAGATGGATCCTTGTTTCATCTTTAATCACGCCAAGCTCTGCCCCATTTGTCATGTTTACTCTCCCGTACAAAGGATGGACCTTATGTCTGCTATTACCTCGACAACCAGCGCTCACTTTAATAAATGAGGCTCAGTTTCTTCAAGACGAACTGGATTTTCTCCCCCCCCTTTTATTTTTTTTTCCTCCTCTTTTTCTTTTCTCGCCTACCAGCCACAAACGGAAAGTTTCTGTTCCGCCATCCCAAAGACGCGGCGATTCTAGCACAGCCCTGCGATGGAGAAAAAAACCAAAAACCAAAAAACCAACAAACACAACCAAAATCCCCGCCAGCCACGGACCGTGGGGAGCAGGGGGGTCTCGGACGCTGCGCTGGTCGTGCGTGGGAGTGGCGGGTGGGGGGACCCCCTGAAAAAAAAAGGGAAATTAGGTCAAATGGGTGGTGGACAAAGAAAGAGAGGGGATGGAGGGGGATGTAGGACCCCCCCCAGCCATTTTTTTGAGTCCAGCAGGTTAATTGTNGCCCCCCCCCAGGCATTGTTTTGAGTCCGGGAGGTTTATTGGGGGTCGGGGGGGGGGGGTAGGTTAGACCCCGGGCGGTGAGAGTGGCACCTGAACTGCCCCGGCCCGGGGGGGCGGGGGGGACTACTCTCCCGCTGTCGGGCCCAGTTTTGTGCTGAAAATGTGAATTCCGGACGGAGGGTGAGCAGGGGTGAGGCAGGGCTTTGAGGGGGCTCCCCCCACCACCCCGGCCGCCCCCTCCCCGTGTCCTGCGTGGCGCCCAGCGTTACCTGTACATAGCGGGGAAAAGGAACAACGCCAACAAAAAAAGCGCAATTGGAAATAAATTTTTTTTTCACTGTGAACCTGACCCTGTGTGGTTTGTTTTTTTTTTTTTAGGGGGGGGTCTTTTTGTTCTGGTGAGAAAAAAATCTATTTTAAAGACATTAATTAAACAGCACGTTTCTTTTTTACAGGGATTTCTGTTGTCCATGGCACAGCCTCCACTCCCTAATGAAAACAAAAGATGTTTGACTATAGGGTATATCAGCCTTAAGTACTGCTAAGCCTTACATATTATGATTTATTTGTTCTAAGCATATATTAATATGCTCTTCCCAAACTGGTCTCAGACAAACTAGAGGTAGTCATTAGCGCTTTGCTTTGCTGTAAGGAATGGATGTAGCGTTGTATTTCTCTAGAGAGACTTCTCGATTTAAAAAAAAAAAAAATCTCCTTCTCCAAGGTAGTTAATGCATTAATGAGTCTAATTTTTGCACAGATGTTTCTCGGTGTTTGCAGGTTTTCTGTGTATTTTTATATTACAAAGGAGCTGGCTCCTGCGATAGCTCATAGCCTGACAAGCAAATAGATAATCAAGAAGACAAATGGCTTCTTTTGTGAGCCGCAGCTCTTGTATTAATTTTCATTTTCTTTCTCATAGAAAGTATCGAAAATACTGCTCAGGACGAAATAACATTCCAGTTCTAAGTTACAAATATATATAAAAAAAAGGCTATTGTGCGCATGGGGGTCCGCAGGGGGAGGAAGCCTCCGCACCAGCTGAAGAAAATAATAATTTTCTTATACTTGCCTCTAAAAAAAAAAAAGGCTTTTGCTTATTTGTTCAATGTTCACGGAATTCTCCGAGACCCCCCAGCAGGACCGAAATATTCCCCCGCATTATTCAAAAACAAAGGCAGGGCTTGGAATATTTAAAGCCAGAACGTGTTTATGTGTTATTCCTGCAGTCGTAGGAAGTCACCGCACGACCACCTTGCAAATAAAGTGTCCCCAAAAGTCTCCCTGCCCCCAGCTCGAACAAAGGGCCGTTAGATTTTTCTTTCTATTGACATTTTAATACTTTAAAATAATATTAATTCAGTCACATGGTACAGATCTGTTACACGACCTGATGTAGAAAAAATGGATTTATGGGTGTATTTTGGGTTAACTATCGCAATTTTAGAGGTAGCAACCGCAAACCTTTAAAGTTTCTTTTTTTTTTCTCCCAGGGAGGGTGGCAAGGGCTGTATTTTATTGTAATGCCTGAGGTTGGGGTGTTTTGTTGTTGCATTTTATTTTACTGTTTCTCTCTTTGATCTGCTGGGGTTGTAAAGAGGGTGTTATTTTCAAGATAGTGCTTCTAAGAATGGCAAAAAATCGTTCTTTTTTTTAAAAAAAAAAAAAAAAAGCATATGCTTCCAGGAATGCGGGGTCTATAGAAGCAAATCAAAGCTGGAAAGTATGAATAGAATAGAAGGGGGAGAAAAAAAGATTTCTATAGGACCTAAAAGTTCACAGCCATTATAAGCAGACAGAAGCCAAGAAAAATGCGAGAATTATACAGAAAATCATTAATCACTTCTTTTCTTTAAATACTTATCCTTTTCCCATTGTTATTCAACAGCAAATCTCCGCAGACCGTCTGTTGGGAAAAAAGCACCCGGAGTCCTACAAGAATCTTCAGGGGAAATAATAATATTAGTAATAAAATCTGGATCGTAAAGGTGAAAGCTTTATTTTTGGGGGAGAAAAACAAAAACCAAAGCCCCCCCCAAGCCACCCCCTCCCCCAGACCTCTCACTTTGGAAGAAACCACCCAAACCATGAGGGCCGTCTCTGGGGCGTTGGAAAAAGGATGTGGGAGCGAACCAGGTAACAGAGCTGCTCTCTTGGCATGCATTTCTGATCGGTTTATTGCCTCCTTTCACGAGAAAGCTGGGGGAAAGCAAAAGAAAAAAGGAGCTAAAAAAAAAAGGGTAGAAAGAAAAACAACACGTGAATTCTGGTGCGGGGTTTTCCTTCTGTTTTCTCGGTTTATTTTGACCGACGTGAGCGAGGGGAGCGGGCAGAGAAAGTTTGCAGGCCGGGTGCTTGTGGCGAGAGGGTTTCGGGTTTTTTTTTCCTCCACGATTTGGGGCTGTGCGTGTTTGGGGCTCGGCCCTGCGGAGCTTTGCTGCGGGACCCCGGGCGGGGCGGCGGGGCGGCGGCGGGGCCTCTCGAGTGGGAGGTTTGGGGGGTTACCCCGGGTGGCTCCTTTTTGAATTATTATATTTTCTCCTTTTTTTAAAATTTTTTTTAAAATATTTGGTTTTTTTTCTGGGCAAGATCTCGCTGCCTGTGTCACGGACCTGTGTGGGGAGGGATTGGCAGTGTCACAAAGGGGACAGAGCGCCGGGTATGCGGGGGTGCAGGGGTGTGGGGGTCCCGGGGGTGTCTATATCCCACGAGTGTCGGTGTCCTGCGAGTGCTGGAGGTTCGGGGGGTTGCTGTCCTGCCCCGGGAGCGGTGCGGGAATGCCGTGGGGAAGGAAAGAGGTGAAAATTGGGGAGACAAACCCCAGCGCTGGCAAGCCCCGATCGGGGGATAGAGTTCACGCAGAGGACACGTTTTCTAGGCGATTAGCTGTGCATCGCAGCTGGGACTGACCTCGCAAACCCCTTGACCTCTCCGAGGCTGGACATTGTGCTGGGCAGCAGCTCAGCCCGCGGCTCTGTAAAACTTTGCGTGTGCGGGGTCCCGCCGGCCGCGGCCCTCACCGCGGTCTTGGGCCGTGGAACCAGCACCGGGAGGAAAAGGTGGGGGAAGAAAGGAGTGGAGTAGGGGCTTAGGAACGGTTTTATTTCTGCTTTCTCACAGTTTAATCGTTCTGTTTCCGAGCCCGGGCCCGACAGACGCTTTTTCCTCTGATTTCACTTCAAAGCCCGCGGTGTGCGCCTGTTTGTTCGGTGCTTTGTAGGGAAGAAAGGGAAGGAGAGAGAGAAAGAGGGAGGGAGAGGGGGAGAGAGGCGCGGGGGCATCTGCCGTGGTTCGCCTTTGCGGAGCAGACTGTTTGCCGTTTGCTTTCTAAACATAATTTGGGGAAAACCAGTCGCAGCCCCCGGCCGGAGGCGCGAAGCCCCTAACCCGCCGCCGCTTCACTCGTCCCGCGTCTCATCTCGCCTCTTATTTTCAGAAATTCCTTTGTTTCCCGGAGTCCCTCTCCATCCTCCCCCCCTCCCTCCCCCCGCACCTCCTCCCACTTCGCCCCTGCCCACGGCGCTCTCAAAAGCCTCTCTGTGCCCAGCTGCCTGCGCGGAGCTGCGCGGAGCGGCGCGGGGGATGCCACCGGGCCGAGGGATGCTCGGGCGGCCTCTCCCCGGGACCCCCGAGCCGGGACCCCTATCCCAGCCCCCCAAGCACGGGTCCTGCCCGGGCTGCTGAACCTCTTTGTTTCCTTTTGGTCCCAAAATTGGTCAAAAAAAGGATTCTTTTGTGAGAGCGAAATCGCCTAACTCGGCCCCACACAGATGTAGTTACTAGGGAGAAGGGGTATAGAGGAAGTAAAAATAAATATATACGTGTCTATCTATCTATATATGCATGGATATGAGGCGGGAGGGGGATCTGCCCGGTATAGGGGCCCTGGGGGGTGCTGCCCCAGTATAGCGCTGGGTCGCTTTCCAGGCGGCTCGGCTGGGTGAGCGGGTTGGGAGTTTCTCAGCCCCGGTGACAGATTTATGATCCGCAATAAGAACGGCGTGTTTAAATCCGTAAATCAATCTCGCTTTCTCACTATATAAACGTTCATTTTATCTTTAGAAAGAAAACGGCTTTGATCACGGCACCTCGGAGGGCGAAGCCGCTGTTTATGGCCGCGTTTCCGACCCTTTGAACTGGGGGGTTTAAAAAAACCCAACCGAAATGGGTGCTTCTTTTGCATGAAACAAACCCAAAAATGCCAGCGGAGGTGCAGAGGGGGGTATCTGTCCCGTTTGCTACCTAGGATGGCTCTGTCCCTTTTTTTTTCCCTTTCTTTTTGTTTTTTTCCCCTCTTTTTTCTTTTTTTTTTCTCAATTTACCCGTCTCCATTCACAGGGACACCTCGTTTTATGACTAAGGGGAAAAAAAAAAAAAAAAAGAAGTGGTCGTGTGAAGCGAAAGTTGCGGCTTCTGAATTGACCTGAAGTTCCCATAAAAGCCCCCCCCGAAGTTTCCTCCCTCGTGGGACCCCCCCAGCCACGGGAGCCCCTTTTAATCAGATTTTTTCCCCTGCTTCCTCCCACACCTTGACCAAACGTCTCTCTTCCGACAACCGCTTTCACTCGATAAAATCGATTCAGAAATAATCGAGAGCTTTTGAAAACGAAGCGCTTCCCCACTCGCTCCTTCCTGGCCGGGGGGAGCCCGGACCGCCCCCCCCCCCCGCCCCCTAGGCTCGGCTTAAAGAGGGGAAAAAAAACGGTTTGGGGCTTTTAAAATTACTTCTTACGTTTAATACGAGCTCCCTCCAGGCTTTATTGGGGGGGGGCATTTCGGTTCCCGGTGTAGCCGCCCCGGTGGGGGTGTAGGGAGGCTGGGGTCCTTGGAGGGGAGGTCTCCTCACGCCTGGGAGACCCGGGGGCGCTCGGACACAGTCCTGAGGCTTTCAGGCTCTACTTGCTGCCCTTCCCCGTGTGACAGTGCTCCCCCCGTGGACGTGGGGAGCCGGCTGCCTGCTCGGCGGCTGCTCCGCGGCCTTTTCCAGCGGCTCCCTTTGTTGCTGAGCCTTTTCTTTTTTTCAGGATCCCTGTACTTGCCAGCTCTCTTCAGAGACAAAATTTGATTTTTTTTTTTTTAATGTAATAAAGGCTGGCCAAACAATAACAGCAGCGGGGAGAAAAGGCCTGGAAGTGAGGCGAAGGGAGGGCTGAGCTCTTTAAAACCGGGAGTATAAATATTTTCAGCTGGTTTAGACTCTAAAACAGTTGTGCTATTCAGTACAAGATTGTAATAAAAATGTCAGTGTGGAGAGGGGGAAAAAAAAGAGAAAAAAGCACGCTGTGGCTTAGCTGAACCAAGGTCCAGCAAAGCCAACCTCCAGGAAAGGTTTAGGGAAGGGTTTGAACGCTCCGAGTTCCGGGCAGGGGAGGGGATGGGGAACTAAACCCCAAGTCGTGCCCTTTAGTGGGGGAGTGACCGGAGGTGGGTGCCCTCTGCACACCCTCACGCCGTGCGACCAGCCCTGGCGAGGGGATCGCTGCCCGTCGAGAAAAGCTTCGTTCAGTTCGAAACTTCTCTAAAAAAATACTGTTCCGGTGGAAGGTCACAGTGGTCCTTTGAGTATGAAACGGAGAGACCCCCTTCCCCCTTCCCCATCACGTGATTCATTAAATAATTAATGCAGAGGTTGCAGAATAGATATGTATTCGTCAGGAAAATCGCAGACATGGTCTCCTTGTGTCTGACGTGAAATTCAACTGTCCTTTAAAAAACAAGCCTATAGCTGAGGGAAAAAAAGAGAGAAAGAGCGAGAGGGAGAGAGAGAAAGGGGGAGAGGAGAGAGGGAGAGGGAGAGGGAGAGAAGTCTGCAATAAAACAATTCTCAGGAACCACGAAGCCACGCCGAGGGCTGGATTATTGTAAGTAGCAGGGGCTTCCCAATTCCTAGCGTGTCTATATGTCCATGTAAATTTATTGTTTGTTATTAATGTTATTGTCGTAAAATGTGACAAATAGCCGTCTTCATTTCCTCCCATTTCTCTTCACATGGTGGTATGTGTGTTTATACCCATCGAGGCATTTCATTGATATTTTTAGGAATATTCCTCTCTCTCCCTCTCCCTCTCTCTCCTCGCAACCTTTTTTTTTCCTCCTTCCCCCCTTTCTTGATTTATTACAATAAACATGTCAGCAGCAGTGCGGCTGCCATTGTGTGTGTGTTTGTGAGAGAGTTGTGTTGTTTATAGCGGTGTCCAAGATAAATCATTTCTCGAGTGAAAATGATGTGCAAGCGATGATATTTTAGAGCGAGGATCTCTCTCTACCCCACTCCCTGGAGTTGATTATTTCAGACGATTTACAGTAATAGATCAGCAGCTAATATGAAAGCTCTGTAGCTGGGGGTCTTAAATTACAGCATCTGTGATTACCAATTAAGGAGAGATTTGTATAAATTTGGTAAACCGGGAACGCCTCATTGGCATATAAACCTAGTAAAAGAGCACGACCTTAATGTAAAAATTACAGCCCGGAGTCCTGCGTTGCAGCATCCCTTTATCAACGATAACTCATTTTCTCCCCAGTTCCCATCCCCCGGCAGGACTCCTCGCTGGAGAACAGGCACAGGTTGTTTTAGCAAAGCAAGGTAATTTCTGGAGATGCCCCGTTTTAAACCAGACACAGAAATCGGACTTAAAATGGAAAAAAACCCAAACCAAAACAAAAAAATAGAGATTGCAGCAGGAGGGCTGTGAAGTAGCTGCCTCTGAGAGAGGCACGACCCTGGTCCCAGGCAGAATGGGAGTTTACTCATCCACACCAGAACAACGAGGATCTGGGGGAACTGGGGCGCTGCCGGGGGACCCCAGCAGCGGCAGGTCCTCCCTGCAGCCGCTGACCACGGCGGGAGGGGGGTAGGCTCACGGCGGCCACTCCGCCGTGCTTTTCCAGCAGGATAACTTTGCGTGGCTTCCCAGCGCCCGGCTCCCGCTCAGGCTGCGGTGGTGATGGATGGAGAGGTGGAGGGTGATGTTCGTATGATGGGAGCTGGAGAAGGTGCTCTGAGGAATGTCTTTCTACTTAGGAGCCCGGGCCTGTTCTTTACCTCGGGAAAAACAGCGCTCCGAGGAGAATCAGCCCTGAAAACAGGCTTAAATAGTAGCAGAACCTGGCCGGCCGCGGTTACCTTTTTAGTGGTTCCTGTGTAAAGTATAGGAGAGCTTTAACGGGGAAATTCATTTCAAGCCAGAGGTAGGGCAGCGAAGCCGAAGCTTTGGGGACGAGATGTGTGTCCCAAACGGGGAGCACCGCTACCTGCTTCAATGCCAGCGCGGGGAGCGCATCCTCCGCGGAAAACGGGAGGTCAGGAGTCAGGCACTGCCCTCCCCTCCCGTCTCCAAACTGGACCAAATTGGTCCTGACCGAGAGTGTTGAAAGGGAGGGAGGAAGTGGGAGATCGCGTTTTTAAATATTTTACAAGCTCCAACATGCGAGGAGTCAATAAAACTGACAACAGGAGCAAAGATTAAATGTTCGCACCGGATTCTCGGGTGAGAATTCACCGCTTTTCCCCCCTTCCCTTCCCTCCCCTCTGCTCGCCGGCCAAGTCTCACACCGCCCGAGCGGGGATATTTAACTCTGTCTGCTAGTGTAAACCTTTATGTAGCAAAATTAGAGCAACTCAGCGACTTTCATTAAATATTAAGGGAGATCCAGGGACGGTGACTGAGCCAGAAACAGAGCATCACTCTCTGTCAAGCCCCGTATTAATTTAAGTTGTCGGCTTCAAAGGGATGCAGACCCCCTCCCCTCTTCCCCCCCCCCTTTTATTTTATTCGGTGGTATTTTGTTTTATTTTATTGTGTTCTTGTTTTTCCTGTCGGCTTGGGATGTTGAGCGTGAGAAATGGCCCTTGGCGGGGGGCGGCTGCGGGCTTGGTGCGGGGGAGCCACTCCGCAGCCCCCGTCCTGGGCGGCAGCCCCCTTTAAATCAATACCGGGGCTTTATTTATCCCCGGTCCAGACGCCTTTGTGTGAGTGTCGCCCTCTAATAATCAGATGGGGTGGCCGAGGGCTGCCGGGTCGCTCTGGCCGAGCCTTCGCGCTGCGGACGCAGCCCCGACCCCGGGGCGTTGCTGGCCCGGCCCGGCAGGGGAGCCCGGACCCGGGGGAGAGGCTCCGGACACGGCATATGGCCCTGGATTGAGGGTCAGACCCCTTAGACCCCGATTAAGAGCCTCAGAGCCGGGCTAGGATCTCGGATCCTGGATAAGAGCCCCACACCCCCGTTAGGAGACCCAGACCCAGGAGGGCACCCCATAACAGGGATAGGACCCCAAAACTGAGGAGAAGAGCCTCCAACCTTGGAGGGGACCCCAGACCCAGGATAGGACACAGACCCGGGAGGGGACCCCAGACCCGGGCTGGGAGCCGGGCCGCCCTGGAAGGAAGAGCGCTCCCCGTCCTGCTCTGGCCCACCCGGGTGCTGCGGGAGGGTGCCGGGGCGGAGAGGAGCTTGGGGGGGTGCAGAACTTCCCTCCGTGCAGGACCCGGGCTGGGAGGGCCCCGTCACCCCCGCAGCACCGCCTCGGTCCTTGTTTCGGCCTCAGGTCTGCAGGGCTCTGCTCACCCCACCCGCGTCAGCTCCATCCTCCCCAAAAAAACATGTTTCTCCCCTCTGCGGTCAGCCGTGACCCGAGGGAAAGGGCTTCGTTTCAGTCAGAGCTGGGAAGGGAAGTCCGGAGCAGAAGCCGCTGCTTCTGCGCGCATCCTCCGCGCATTCCCCGCGCATCCCCCGCGCATCCTCCGCGCAGCCCCGCCGCCGCCGCTGCTCAGCCGCCCAACAGCTTCGCTGCTCTCCCAGACCTGCTAAAAATAACGAGCAAACAGTCCCTTACCCTTTTTTAAGCTGTATTTCTTTATTAACTCGTTGAAACCGAGTTTTTCGAGAAACCAGCTATTGTGCCTTAGAGTTACAAATGGCAGAAATAATGTTCAAGAGGCGGGAGGAGGCAATAAGCTATTTCGAGTAGCTCGAGCAAGTGCTATTTCATTAATTCCTGTGCAATAAGCCTTTCTCCTTGCCTGTCATCTCGTCAGAAGTTCCTGGTCTATCAGCGCTGCGAATCCGTGTTTATCACATCTCATCCCCAAAGAAATCTCCCTCCCTTCCCCTCTCGGCCAGCCATACCCTATCTTTTCCCAAAGAGGAAGCTATTAAAGCTGTAAATATGAGTCAACAGCACCTTAATTCATAATTTATTGCAGGAGGTAGGAGAGAGTTATTTAAGATCAAAGCATCGCGGAGGGCGAGAGCTGCAAGGCGTGGAGGCCAGGGAGCGGAGCAATAACGCGGAAACCTGCGGCTTAGGCGCGGAGAGACGCGGAGCGGCCGCGGCGGCAGGGTGGACAGGACGTGACAGCAGCTTTTTTTCCCCACTTTTTGGTTTTGGTTTGTTTTTTGTTTTCCTCCTGGAAGGGGCAGTCAGGCAGTGTTTGCCCTGCCCGGCCCCCAGCATCGTCCCCGGGCAGCTCCTGCCGCTCAGGCGAAGCGGCTCCGGGCAGAGCTAACCCGGCATCGCCCCAAATCCGCCCCGCTGCAGGCCCGGGGAGCCGCAGGGCAGGGCCCCGAGCCCATGCCAGTGATGCTGCTTCGTTTTCATACTTAAAAAGGGAGGCGAGCACGAGTCACAGGCAGACAAGACAAAAGGGAAGAGCTCGGTCGCTTTTCAGTTAAACAGGCAAAAGTTTGGAAACGGCGACGGTTTTCTTTGAAGTTTTCTCCTTTTTTTTTTTTTTTTTTTTTTTTGGGGNGGACGAGGGAGAGGAGGAGGGGGGGAGACGAAAGAAATAAAGGCAATAACCACATTTCAACACTTCCCTGCGCGTAACCATCCCAGTTGAAAAGGAAGGCTATAAATCAGAGGCGATGGTGGAGATTTGACTCCTTATTTTTTTTTTTTTAGCGTAGCTAGGAGGGGAGGGGTTAAGGAGAAATCCCCACTCGTTGCTATTTCGTCTCCTTTTGATGTCCGACTCAATGCGAAATATATCAGTGCTTTATTGGCAGCGGTATCTAGAGGTCAGGAGAGAAGCCTGAAAAACTTCGGGTCAAATTCTCTCCGAGCATGTCCCGGTGCAATCAGTAGGGAACGGCAGCCCGCAGCCTCTGGGGCTGGGGGGCACGGGGAGAGGGGCGGCCGCCCCCCCGAGCCCCCTCCCATGCCCAGGGGCGCCGGTGCCACGGCTGCGCCCCGGAGCTCGGAGCCCACCGCCCGCCCGCGAGTCCAGCGCTCCCGCCGCTCCCCTCCGCCCGGCTCGGGGTGGGCTGGGGTTCGGGTTTTTCGGTGGGGAGGGTTTGCCCCCCCTGCACGTCCCTCCCGGTTTTTGGGAGCCGACGCCGCGCCATGGCACGCTTCGCCCTTTCACAGCATCCAGACGCGTATTTTCTCTCCCCGCGCTGAGGTCAGCTCCAGCAAAGCCGAGTCTAAAAATAACCTCCAGGATCTGGTTTGTTGCTACTGTGCTTCAAACGCGAGAGTCCAACATATTCCCTGAAAAAGTGCAAGATTTAATGACAGGGCATTTACCCGGGGCTACTGGAAGGGGCGGGGGGGGGGGGGNAGGGGGGGGGGGGGGGGTGAAAGAAAGAAAGAAACCCGGTGGGCTTTGCGTAACTTTTATTTCCCCCCTTTCTTTCTCTCTCTTTCCTTCTTCCTTTCTTTCCTTCGTTTTTCCCCTTTCTCCGGACGAGACATATGGAATCAATTTTGAATCCTGACATTGAAGGCTGGCCAATTCCTACTGGCTCTAAAAACCAGAATCCATTTGGTTCCCTTCTCTCCAGCACCCCTTGTCACTCAGTATTATAACCGTCTTGCAACATTTTAAGTCTTTATAAAGAGAAACAGCTTTCCAGATAGATACCAAGGATTCGGGAGTGGGGGAGTATTTTTGGGGGCTTTTAAAAATTTTTTTAAAGGGAAACGTGCGCGTCTCCCCCCGCCCCCCCCGACACCCCCATCTCATCCCCCTCCGCTCGGTGTCTCTCTGCGAAGGGGGCCGCATCCTTGCAATACTTTAAGCTGTTTTGGAAGAGTTTGTATTTTTCTCCACGTCAAGTCAGTTCCGTTTGAATCGAGCGAGTCCAAAAAAACCCAAAGAATCTTTTGGGAGGGTGTGGGGGGAATCCAAACCGTCCGAGAAAGCTGTCAGCAAGATCCACCGGGGTGCAATAAAGTAGTTTCTTCTCCTTAATTTGACTGCTCCAGTTGCGAACTCACACCACCCCGATCTGGCTTCGCTCCTTCTTCTCGAAGTCCTGGGTCGGCCAGTATCACAGGTAAGAAGTTAAAATAAATAAATAAAAGAATGATGCTGCTCTGCCTTTCCTACCTTCTCAGCTCCGACGCTGTGAGATATAATTAATTGCTCCGAAAGCTCTGACAGGCTTCTCCCCCGCTCACCGTGAGCTGTAGCTGTGTAGCTGACTTTCTCCTGGTAACAAATTAAGAGCGATGCCTCGGAGCTGAAGAGGAGCAAAAATTACCTCGCAGGGTCCATAACCGAGACCTGCCGCAAACAGCTGCTTCCCAAGTGCGTGTTTCCCCGCGAAGTTTGTCTGGGACACATTTGTTAAAGGTTTAGCACCTCTCTCTTGTTTGAAAAAGAAACTACAAAAGCCCATTGGAAAAGCGGGGTGTTAAACTGAAGAATGTATGTGATGGTGATTTATGGCCCTACAAAGTTTTTTGTTTACTTGAAGCAGACCCTAATTACAAGGGTTTTTAAAAAAAAAAAAAAAAAAAAGAAGAAATTTCCCAAGCTCTGTGTATGCCCATAGCGGGTTTTCCCTCCCCAGGTCTGGGTGTAGCGGCCAGATGTGACTAACAAACATCTGGTTAGCTGAGCTGCTTTTCCTTGTAGCCGGCCGGTGCCTTTGACCGAAATGGGTAAGGCTGAGACTCAAACATTCGGCGTAAAAGCGGTGGCTACTGGGGGAGTCCGAGCCTGAAAATATCAGGCTTTTAAAAAGGTTCAAGGTTTGTTTGGGGCTGCCGGG
>VYZW01022560.1:0-15294 GCA_013401315.1 Balaeniceps rex
CCTCGGCACCGGAGGGCACCGGCACCCGCCCGGGGGCAGGTCGCTCTGTCCCGGGGGACACCGGCTTGGCGGCGCCGGGACCGGCTCGGCATCAGGACCCGCTCGGCGCCGGGACCCGCTCGGCGCCGGGACCCGCTCGGCACCGGGACCCGCTCGGCGCCGGGAGGCACGGGCCCTCCCGGGCCCATGGAGGCTGCGGAAGGGGCAGGACCCGGCGTGCCCGGGGGCAGCTGCTGTGGGACACCAGCCCCAGCCCCGCCGCTTGGGGCTCAGCCCGGCGGCTGCAGGGCAAGGCCGTGTCCTGCGGGACCCCCTGAGGGGCACCCAGGGGTGACAGGACCCAGCCAGAGCCCTCCCCAGGACCCTGCGTGGGGACAGGGTGGCAGGAGGGTGGTGGGGTGGGGTGGAGATCAGGGACCTGTGAACATGAGAGGGTCACCAGAGGCTCCTGCTGCTGTGGTGAGGGATGCTCCCAGCCCTTTATGGGGTCTTCGCAAACACCCCCCGCTCCCGGGGGGGCTCGGTTCACCCCAGTTCTGATCCTGCATCCACCCAGCTGGGCCCACGCACGCCCCCCGTGCAGGCACCCCAGCTAAGCCCACATCCAGGCACCACAGAGGAAGGCACCAGCCTCGCCAGCTGCCCCGGAGCAGAGCTGTGGCCCCCTGGCCCCTCCACAGAGAGAAGGCAGAGCCGGGTAACATCAGGCTACCATTTATTGTAAAAGGCCAGCGGTGCCTGCGGTGCCCTGAGCAGGCTCGGCCAGGGCCAGGAGGAGGTATGTAAAAGTGCTATTTACACCAAGCTCCGGGCGTTTGTCCCCAGGGTCCGTCCCCCCAGGGATCCCCTCTCTGCTCCCGCTGCCCCCACCCCTCTCAGTAAAAGCTCTTCACAGCTCCCTTGGCCTGGCTCTTGGTCAGGTCCTTCCCCGAGTGTCCCTGGCACTCCCTGGGGCTAGCAGGGCTGGCAGAGCTGGCATCAGTGCCCTGCAGGGCCGGCGTCGGCTGGGCATCCGTGCCCATGGGGCAACCCGATGCATCGTGACAGGCGGTGCCAGGGTGCTCCCCGCGCTTGCCCATGGTGAGGATGCCAGCGGCGTGGTTGCCGGAGCCATGCAGCAGGCGGTAGAGCCGGCTCTGGAAGGCCGGTGGGACGCTCTTCCTCTTGCCCAGCGTGAGGATGCCGGCGGCGTGGTTGCCCATGCCGTGCAGAAGGTCATAGATGCGGCAGGAGCAGGTTTTCTGCCGGCAGCACTCGGGCAGACTCTGCCGGGCAGTGGCCAGGGAGCAGAGCAGGAGCAGGAGCAAGAGGCAGGCAGCTCGCTGGAGCTGCCGGAGCAATGGGCAGCGTTAGTGAAGGGCAGCCAGCAGTGGCAGAGAGGGGGGGTTGCACAGCCCCAGGGCTGCCCCCCAGTCCTGCCATGCCTGCTGGTGTGTCAGCTCCCGTCTGCCCTGGTCACTGCAGCGCTGCCTGCTTGTCCCTGATACTGCGGGGGCCCAGCCCCACACCTGGGGTCACCTGGAGCATCACCCTTTGGTGCCCTGGGGAGCTGGGAGTGCTGCTCCCTGTGCCTCCACCCAGCCCCAGTGACCACAGCCCCCACCCACGCTCTGACCAGCAGCCAGACGTGGGTGCCCTCACCGGCACGCCTGCCCTGCTCTGGCACAAGGCAGCCACAGCAAACACCCTCCCCTTGCCGCAGAGTGGCACGGGACGAGCAGCAAGAGCACCCACACTCAATGCCGCAGGCGCCACGCACCCAGCTCCCTCCCCGAGGAGCCCACGTGGGGCTGATCCACCCCTGATCGGCTGCTGGCCATGGTGGGGGAGCCCTGGGGAGGAACTGCATGCTTGGGGCTTCCCGAGGAACCGTCCAGGCCCTCCTGCACCCCCAGCCCCCTGTCCCCACAGCCCCCTGTCCCCACAGCCCAACCTCCCTCCCTCGCTGCCCTCCCAGCCCCATGGGCTGCAGAGCCCTGGCCCCACCTTGGCGTTGGGCACCTCCATCCTTCCTGGGGTCTTCAGGCGGCCGAGCGGCGCTGGGGCATGTCCTGCCAGGCAGCTGAGAGCAAGCACCCTGCGCTGCCCGCCGCAGCCACCTCTTTATAGGGCCCGGCACAATAGTGCTGCCAAAAATACCGTCGAGGCCAGGCGGCAGCGGCCGGTCTCTGGGAGACACGGGTGCGCTGTGGCCGGTAGCTCGGAGACCGGCCAGGCCTTTCCCCTCATTTGCAGCTCCTCATTGTGTGGGTGCTGGCGGGCCAGGCGCGGTGGCCGGGACGCGTGGCACTAATGAGGCCATAATTGCCCACGGGCCCCACGGCTGGGCCGGCACAAAGGGGCTGAAGGTCAGCGCTGGTGAGGCGCTGGCCTGCTCCCGACAGCGGCAGCGTGCGGGTCCGCTCCTCGTTGGCCCCATTAGGCTAATTACCTCCCTGAACAAAGGGATGCTGGGCAGCCGCATGGCTCCTTGATGTGGGGAGCTGTCACCCTCTACTCCGCTGGTGCTGGGGGAGTGATGGTGCCGCCCAGGTCCCTGTACCTAGTGCCACCCTCCATCCCGTTTGGTGACCCCATCCCGCCTTGGCCCCACGCCAGGCGCACAGAGGGAGCAGCAGGGCACCAGCGTGGGTCTCACACTCTTTATAAACGCTCCACAGCCCCGGTCTGACCCCAGACCGCCCCTCGCCCATTGCTTGCACCGGGCCCCCCTCACCCTGGGGGACGAGCCCCGACATTTCCCTAATGCCAGAAGCCACATCTGCTGCCCAGGCCGGTCTGCAGCAGCCCCCCCCGGCCCCCCAGCCGCTGCACCCCAGAGCCTCCTGGCCCTGCTGCACAGCAGGGGCTCCAGGGACGCTGGGGAGGGGAAGGGACACACTGCCCCGCAGAGAGGGGACAGGGATCGGCCAGGACCCTTCCCGCCAGGCAGGTTTTCCCCAGGGCTGCTGAAGGCAAAACCTGTGGCCCTGACGGGGGCCGAGCCCAGACCCGGGGCTGCTTTTATAAGAGGAGTCTGGCACAGCAGGCTGGGGTACATGCACTCAGGCACTGGGGTGCCAGCATCCCCGACAGCCCCGCAGCAGGGCGCTTGCTCTGGAAGCGGATGGGGGGGATGGATGTGGCCCCGGGAGCTCGGG
Source organism: Balaeniceps rex (assembly GCA_013401315.1). Classification (NCBI taxonomy): domain Eukaryota; kingdom Metazoa; phylum Chordata; class Aves; order Pelecaniformes; family Balaenicipitidae; genus Balaeniceps; species Balaeniceps rex. Next base: position 3,141 of record VYZW01022560.1, read on the forward strand.
GAGGGGGGCAAGTGGGAGCAGGGACTCCCCTCCCCAACATCCCCACTGGGCCCTGCCGCAGCCCCTCGGCGCGGCAGAGCGCAGGCACCCAGCCCCGCACACGTCCCTCCATGCACGCTGAGCCTGCGGACAGGCAGCTGCCCATCCATGGGCAGGCTGGGGCTCCCTGGTCCCGGTCCCTGTGGCCGGGGGGGTGCTCAGTCCGGGCCCCCGAGCCCCAGGCCGGGGTCAGCAGGATGCCATGTCGCCAGCTCCTTCCGTCTCGGGGATGGGATCCAGCGGGGCACGCAGCCGGGAGGGCTCCGGCGAGGCTGAGCCATTCCTGCCGATGCCGCAGGATTGTCCCGCGTTGTGGATCTGCCACAGGTTGTCCAGCGCCTCCGCTTTGGCGTGCTTGAGGAGGTCAGCCTGGCCCTGCGTGGGGAGAGGGCATCAGGGGCCGGCCCCGGGGCCGCGCCACTCAGGCTGCCCGGACCCCCCGGGGCTGCGCCACCGGGGATGCCCAGACCCCCCACGCCGAGCATCGGCTGTCCACTGACCACCGCCCACGAGGGGTCTCGCTGGGTGCGGGCACCGCCTGAATGGGCCCATGCCATCCCAGCGCTCATGCAGCATCCCCCGGCTGCGGGTCGGTGGGACGGGAGCAGCAGGGTGGGGTGGGGAGGGGGTCGCGCAGCCCTCGCCCATCACCTTCAGGACGGTGATGTTCCAGGCGAAGCTCTCCAGCGCCTTCTGCAGCTTGCGGCCCCGCAGCCCCTCCTTGGCCTCGATGCGGTGCAGCTCCTTGTGGAAGTCCATGCCTGCGCAGATGGAAGCGTCGCTCAGCGGGCGCGGGGCCACGTGCACAGGGACGGCCACCGCCCGCGATGGCCAGGGACCGAGCCGGAGGGACGCCCTTCGCCCGGCACAGGGGCGCAGACTGGGTGGGCTCCCCACTGCCCCAGCAGCCCCGAGTCCCTTCCGTGCCGGGAACGAGGCGCCGACAGAGCCCCCACCACCCCGGCACCACGCTCGGCCGCAGCCCTTGGCGGTTTTGGGCCCTGCAGGCCATGGCGTCCAGAAGGGCAGCGACCACCCCAGGCAGAGGCATGGCTCTTGCACACCGCGGCCCACCCGGGGGGCTCAGAGCGGGGCCGCCAGCCCCCCCCACCGGAGCGCAGGCCCCCGCACCGTGCACCGCGTGACGTCCTCGTGAGCGGGTGCTATATTTACCCCTCCTGACGCAGCACCGGCTCCGGGCCCACACGAGGGCTCCCACGCAAGCCTGCTCGCCCACACGCTGTCAATCAGCACGCCCCCAGCCCCNGGCACCTCCCCGGACCCCGCAGCACCCACCAGCCGGGCACAGGCCAGGCTGGCACCGCAGGGGCTTGTCTGCGGCGCAGCCGGGGTGAAAGCAGGGACAGGCAGCACCCTGGGCAGGGGGCTGGGGGTTGCAGCCCCCAAACCACTGCCTGCCACCGCCTCGGGGGGCCGGGCAGAGGCAGCAGCGGTGGCTGCATACCCCAGAGCCCCTCTGCCCTGCGACACCCCCCCAGCACAGCAGCGGGGCTCCCGCAGCCCGAGCGGCACAGGAGGGCGCAGAGCCCACCCGTGCCCCGCACCCCAGCCTGCGTCCCCCCCACTGCCGCTCCCCCCGGCGCTGGCAGCAGCGGCGGAGCCGAAAGCCAAGAGCTCGGGGAGATTTCCGGGCTGCCGCGCAGGCAGGGAACAAACAGGGCTGCTGGCAGCAAGGCTGGTACCGGCTGGGGGTGGCAGAGGGGGGCCCCCTCCTTCCTCCCCGGCCCCTCCAGCTCCTGGCAGCTCTCCCAGCCCCGTGGGGAGCCCACACGAGCCCCTGGGCCGGCAGCCCCCCCTGCACCTGGGGGTAGCCCGGGCTAATCCCTGCGGGGTCCCAGCCCGCAGAGGGGCCAGGCAGTGGTCGGTGCCTGGAGCGGGGCTGGGGGTCCCGGGCAGCCGCCGGGGTGCGGGCAGCACCGGGGGGGAGCACCGGGACAGGCAGCCGGCAGCACCTGCCTGTGTGGGTTCAGCCATGTGTCTTGGAAGTCGTAACATTCAGTTGCCACTTCTACCGTCAGCCCCGGTCTGTTATTTCTGGTGCTAATTATATTCTGGTGTTTGGCAGCTAATGACTCTTCCCTGCTTCCTCATCAGCCTCCTCCGCTCCGCTCCCCTCCCTCCCTCCCCTCCCGCACAGCCCCAGCACCCTGCCCTGGTGCAGGCAGCCCCACGCCCCAGCACCCTGGCAGCACCCGGCACCGGGCAGCCTCCCACGCCCACCCCATGCTGCTGGGACATGGGAAAACCGCAGAGCCGGGCTCGGGGCCACCCCAGCTGGAAATCGCTCTCCCACAGCCGGCCGGCCCCAGCTGCTCTGCCGCTGAACTCTGGCCCCGGCACACACCCGCCCGGGGCGCAGGCATGCACCCCTCGTCCTCCGCCGCACACCGCAGGTGTGCAAGTGCATGGCCAAAAATGCCAGCACACTCGGCCGTGCCTGTGCCCAGGTCCGGAGCTTGGTGCCAGACCCCCTGCACCGAGCCCTGCGGGGACACGTGCCCCCAGCACAGGGGCACGGCACCCCCGCGCCCGGCCCCCCAGGGATGTGCCCGGCTCTGCGGCACGGAGCAGCGCCAGGGCTGGGCCTGCCGTCCCGGCACCCACCTGCCTGCTGCGCCTGGATGAGCTTGCCGTACACCGCATCGGCAGACTCGATCAGCGTCCGGCTGGTCTGGATCATCTGGGGAGAGGGGCGGTGTGAGGAGCTGGGCAGCCCCCGACCCCACGCACCCCCCAGCAGAGCGGATGGGGAGAAGGGGCTCAAGCAGGGGCTGCCCCTCGCCCCAGCACGGTGGCAGGGGTCTGCCCCTCCTCGCCCGGCCGCACGCAGCCAGGTGCGGTGTGACCAGCGCCTGGCCGGCGGCCAAGTCCCCCTCCAACACAAAGGAAGGAAGCCGCTCTGGCTGCGGCTATTAATGGGATTTCTCCCGCCAGGCAGGACCGCAGGACGCCCCACCAGCCCGCCTTGGCAGCGCGGGCAGGGGAACAGGGGCTGCGGGGTCCCAGGGCTCGTACCGAGCTGGGCGAGCCTGTGCCTCGACAAGGCTCCTCCCTGGGCAGCCCCCCACACAGCCCCCCACCAGCCTCCCCCTGCTCTGGGATGGGTGCAGCGAGTTCGGGGTCCCCCATCCTGGGCAGGGCGGTGGTCCCGGTGCCGCCAGCCCCACAGAGCATCCCCACGAGGAGCTGAGCCCCGGCGGGACGGCGCTTACCGTCTCGTAGGCGGTGAGGACCTTGCGCAGCAGGTCTGGGATGGGGCCCTGGGCCTCCATGGCGGGGTACTTCTCTGCCAGGTTGAGGGTGACGCTGGGCGCGCTGTCACTGTGCAGCAGCCAGGCGGCCACCGTCAGGATACACTGCTTCATGTTGGCGGCGGGCGTCAGCCCGCACAGCTCCTTGAAGGACACCAGCGCGTTCTGCGGGCAGAGACGGGCAGCAAGGGCTCAGCCTGAGAGGTCCCGCAAGAGCCCCCTTGTTGGGAATGTCCCCGTTTCCCCCAGCTCTCCGCTTCAGATGAGGCTCCTCGCCTGCATCCCCGAGGAAGAGGAGGGACGCCCGGGCTCCCCACCGCTCACGGTCTGGCCCCGTCCTCCCCCGCAGAAACCAAGTCCCCCGGTGCCTCCGCGGGGTCCATACCTGCACGTTCTCCCGCAGGTCGGTGGCCTCCCGCAGTGGCTGGGTGGCCGTCCGGAAGACCTCGTCAATGGCCTTGATGCCGGTGGCCTTGGTGGAGGTGTACTCCCGCACCCGGCGGCCCCGGCGCCCCGCTAGCCCCCGACGGTGCCCCTTGCCCCCGCCGCGGCGGTCAGTGATGGCCACGTGCACGAAGAGGGTGGCGTGGGGCAGGGGCTCCCCAGCCAGGGACTGGAGGGGGACGTGGCGGTAGCCAGGCTGCAGGCACTCGAAGGGGATGGTGTACTGGGCGATGAACTCGTCCCCGATGTAGTCGTCGTCCAGCACGACGAAGCGCAGGACGGCCAGCTCCGGCAGGTTGATCTGGAACTCCAGGCTCTCGTCGAAGACAGGGTTGTCCCCGCTCTGCAGGGCCGTCTTGGTGCGGTGCTCGGCACAGTCGGCCGGGATGCCGTGGATCTCGGCACAGACGTAGGGCTCCACCACCTCCCCCTTGGCCCCCGAGCCCTTGGGCTTGGGCAGGTTCTGCCCACTGATGACCTTGAGGTGCAGGAGCTGGGCAGGCACTCCAGGCAAGGAGTCCTTGGCGTTGGCACTGAAGTAGGAGACCTCCTCCCGCATGATGGCGGGGCGGAGGACGTAGCCGCAGGCCCCGTTCTGCCGGAACCAGCCCGCGTTTAGGTCCATCATGAGCCCTGGCGTCTGGTAGTTCATGGCCACCATCTGGCAGCCGCACTTCCAGAAGTCCTGGGGGTTCATGTTGCTGGCGTCAATGCGCATGGGGCTGGGGTAGACGCGGGAGAGGAACCGCTTGTTGTAGCTCACCAGCTCGGCCGGGCACTCGTTGGCGAAGCGTCCCGCCTCCACCTCGCTGAAGGAGCACATCTCCCAGTAGCGCTGCCCGCGCCGCGAGCTCTCGAAGTCCTGGAAGGGAACAGCCTGGCAGAGGCTCACCAGCTCCGAGAGCTCCCGGCTGAGGCGCACCCGCCGCGGGCCTCCTCCCTCCGGCGCCTCCTGATCCTCCTGGCCCAGCCGCCGCGCCAGCTCCCAGCCTTCCTCCTCGTCCGACACTTCCCCCTCGCTGTCCTCGCAGCCGGGCGGCAGCTTCTTGCCCTTGATGAGGATGCGGCCCTTGAGCTGCTCCGGGGAGGGCAGGTAGGACGCGGCGGGGTTGGGGGGCTCCAGGTACAGCTTCTCCCCCAGCGTCTTGCGCAGGCACTGGGCAGCGAGGCGCTGCTGGGGGGCCGAGCAACGCACCACCAGGCAGAGGATGAGGGGGTAGGCGGAGGCGGTGAAGGCGTGCTGGTCGATCAGCCCCACCACGGCACGGAAGGGCACGCAGGAGGCGGCCGAGGGGCTGGTGTAGACCACGGGCTCGCCCTCGGGGCCGTCCCACAGCACCAGCTCGATGCTGCGGCAGCCCAGGCCCAGGGCGCTGATGTAGCCGCTGATGTCCGAGCGGCCCCAGAAGTTGTCCTCCAGCAGGCAGGCGCTGTGGGCAGAGCTGATGTAGTAGTGGGAGAGGGGCTGCGCCATGTCCTGGCACACCTTGCGGTGCTGCGGGTCGAAGATGGAGCAGTCGGCGGAGAGCAGGTAGCGCGTGAAGCCATCGATGGCCAGGTAGCCCTTCTCGCGGCCCTCCTTTGAGGGCTCGTACTTGCTGACGATCTCCAAGCACTTCTCCTCCGTCACCCCCTCCATGCCCTGCTCCACCTCCAGGAACATCAGCAGGTCCTTCAGACCCAGGTATTCCTTGTTGCTGGAGAACTGCACCAGCAAGAAGAAGATCTCGGGGCGGGTGCAGAGCTCGCAGTACGCCTCCACGAAGAGGTCGCAGGCCACCTCCGCACCGGGCCGCTCGCTGGCCTTCTGCAGCTCCTTGAACTTCAGCTCGATGGTGGAGGTCTTCATGCCTGGGTTGAGTGCTTTGATCAGCTGGACGGCCCGGGACACGGGGATGCGGCCAGACTTCTCCAGGTCGGCGAGGTCGAAGACGGAGGAGATCCAGGAGGTCCGGAGGCTGGGGTGGCCAGTCCCGGGTGCCTCGGGGGTGTGCTTTCCATAGGACACCAGGTACCGGAGCCCCATCACCCAGGCACTCACCACGTCGGCCGAGCTGGCCACCAGGTCCAGGGACTCGTAGTTGTCTCCATAGATGATGGAGAAGGCACACTCGTCCGGGAACTGGTCAGAGAGGCCATTGCTGCGCAGGATGGGCGTCTTCTTGCCCACGCGCACCTCTTTGACCGACTTGATCTCGATCTTGGCCTTCTCCGAATCCTTCTTGGAGGGCTCCCAGCGCAAGGAGCGCATGTCAGCGTCCAGCACGAAGAAGCGGCTGTACATGCGGGAGTTGGAGCGCACCTTCTTCAGCTCGCAGCCCTCCAGCATGAAGGAGATGCAGGCAGCCGTGCTGTTGATCTTGCGGTCGTTGGGCATGGTGCTGAAGGACACCGTCTTCTTCTGCTGCGGCGGCCGCTGCCGGGAGCCATCCTGCCAGGGTGGGAGAAAGGGCAGAACCGTCAGGGATGGGGCAGGCTCCCAGCGCCCTCCTGCTGCATGCTCTCCCCACCCCAGCCCCGATGCACAGCGCAGCACCCCAGGGTGCCCCAGCACCACGCGAAGCCCAGTCCGCCCCGGTCCGGCCCTCTCCCCGGAGGCTGGGAGCCGGCTCCAGCCCTGGCCTCCCCCACGGCTCGCTGCCTGGCTTATTTTAACTCTGCTTTCCTTCCTTCCTTCCTGCTCCCGGCCCTGAGCTGGATCCTTCCCCACTGCTCACTCACCCTCGGAGACACGGCCGTGCACAGGCAGCCCGGCACGGTCCCCATCTCCCCAGCCTGGGGCCACCGGAGGAAAACAGGCGGCCGGCAGGGCCAGCCTGTGCCCACAGCAGCCCCATCCCTGCAGAGGGGCACACGCCACAGCCCCTCACGCCTTCCCCTGCGCCCTGGGCACCAACCCCGGGCACCATGGCAGCGGGGTGCCAGGATGCCTCGGGCGCCCCGAGGCGATGCACAGGCAGAGCTGCTCCTGGGGAGCCCCAGCCAGACCCCCACTCCGTCTGCCGGGGAGCGGTGCAGGACAGCCACCTGCACGTGCCACGCGCTGGGGATGAGCGTGGCCCACGGACCCGTCCCGCAGAGCCTGCGGCTGCTGCTGCCTGTACGGGGTCACGGGGGGTATGGGCTGTCTGCTGCCTGCACCCCATGCCCGCACTCTGCCTGTACCCCTGCGCCAGCCCTGCCCCTCAGCGGGGAAGGGGGACCTGCTGCCAAGGGGCTGGCGGGGGCGGGGGATGAGGGGGAACAGCAGGGTCGGGAGCTTATTATGGGATGGATTTCATTAAGCAGTGCAGCAGGAGGAGATTTAATCCATTTCTTCAAGATTATGGTGAGTCACCTCCAATCTGGTGGTGTCTCTGGCAGAGGCAGGTCCTGCCCAGCTGCCTGGGTCGGGGGCGAGGGGGTGTCCCCCTCTGGCACCCCGAGCTTCCACACCTCCCGTGTGGGGCTGCCCCAGAGCGGGCCAGCAGCCTGGGTGAGCACATCCCCGTGCCTGACCCCGAAGGGTCTGGATCTGCCCCCACGGGGCCAGGCGGCCCCAGCCCATGGCGATCAGGATGGGTCACGCAGGCGGCCGGCCAGCTGCCCCCGGGGGTGCCCGGGACACAACGTCCCGGGGAAGGGAGAACCAGCCCCAGCGCTCAGCCCCACGCTAGAGCCGGCTGGATCCTGCCGGCCTGGGGGGACATGCCTTCCCGGGCAGGGGGCCGTCGGCGGGCAGCAGCACTGTTCCTCTGCAGCCTCGCCGTCCGCTGGCGAAGGCCGACCCCACTCAGCCTCGCGCGGGGGCTACTTCCCCCAGCTCGGATGCAGGAGCTGTTTGCATCCTCTCGCTGCCAGATTGCTCTGGGGAGCCGGCCGAGCGCCAGGACCCTGCCTCTGTGCCAGCCGGCTCCTGGGGGGTTGTCCCCAGCTCAGCCGGCTCTCGGGGCCCCCCAGCCAGCAGCAGCTGCCCCCTCCCCTCTGCAGCCTCCCCGGGCAGCGGGGTGGTGATGCATGGCCTCCCCCGGAGCCCCTCCATCAACCTGGGACAATCACCCCCAGGGCTGAGCCGGGGACCCAGCTGCCAGGGGCCACCGTGCCGGGGTGCAGGACCCCGGCCAGCCCCGGTCAGCGGGGAGCCCAGCCGCAGGTCACGCCATCAGCCAGCCCCATGGGAAAGGACTCGCCACCGGCACGCTTCCTGCGAGCAGCAATCTGAGCACCCCACTGACAGGCAGCCCCAGCCCTCGCTCCCCGCGGGGTGATGGCTGGCACCGGGGAGCGGCCCCCTCCTGCCCCAGGCAGGACCCCCACACCTCTGCGGACCGGCTCCCCGCCCTGGCACACCCCACCCCGGGCGGCTCTGCACTGGGCCCCACAGCCGAAAACAGGAAATCCATCCGGAAAGGAAACACGGGCGGGGGGCCTGCGTGCACCCAGCGCCCGGGGACCTGCCTCCAGCTGTGCCCACCGCAGGCAGCCAGACCCACCCCTCCGGCACCAGCCCCGCCAAGCCCCACGCCACCCCCGGTTCCGGGTGAAAACCTGAACACCCTCCCTGCAGCCCCCCGTCCCCTGGGGCTTGGGAAGGGGAGGGGGTGGCTGCCGCAGTGCTTTGGGGTGCAGATGCGCGGCGCAGACCCAAACGTGCCCCACGGCAGACGGGCTTTGCTCTCACTGTCCACACAGGCAAACCCCGGTGGGCGCTGTTGCCGCCCTGCTCCAGGAGCTCCCAGTGTTTGCACCCCGTGAGCCAGTGGCAGCAGCCGTGTGGGGCCTCTGGTCTGCAGCCGCCCGCCGGCTTCACAGACCGGCCCCGGGGACCAGTGGGGAAAAGCCGCTGCTCCCCAGCAACCCACTGCACGGGCGCTTTCCAGGTGGGCTTCCACCCTGGGGACGTCCTGCTAAGTGCTCCGCAAGGCGCGGACAGGAGTGGTGCAGGCAGGAGCAGTGCAGGCAGCCGGGGCCACAGAGCTCCATCAGGTGATAAGTAGGTCAGCAGCGGAGGCAGGAGGACGTGGCACCCACGGCCACGGGAGCAGGGAGCATCCCTGGCCACAGGGCAGGGCTCCGGCAGGAGCAGGGCATCCTGCACGCTGTGCCGCCAAGCTGGCAGCAAGCAGGCAGGGTTCCTGCCAGCGTTGCCACACACATCGCACCCACATAGCCTGGCTCTGCGGAGGGAAGACGTACCGACCACGATGCCGATGCCGACCGTGATGTCAATGGTGAGCACGGGCATCCAGCTGGGCACGGAGGGCACGTCCGAACCCAGCTGCCCGCACCCTGCCCGGCTCTGCAGCGTGTGCTAAGCACCGCTTCAGCCAACTACATCCCGCGATTAGTGCCCTGGCAAGCGCGGTAGCCCTAATCTCAGCCGCCACGTGACTGCCATCGTTACCCGGCCACGCAACCCGCTCCAAGCACAGGGATGGGAAAGGGCCCATCATCCGCCCCTCCCTTCCCGTTACCCCCCCGAGGCCCGGCCGGGGGGGTCCCCGCCACGCAGCAGCTCGTGACGGCAGGAGACAGAGGAACTGAAAGCCTGTGGGGCTGAGGCGTCTGACCACAGCTCTGCTGCCCAGCCAGGGGAGCAGGACCGTGGCCGCCCCAGCAGCAGGACTCCCCTCCTGGCCATGGGGCCACGTTTCGCCCGGGGGACGGGGCTGTTCCCCAGCCTGGCTGTGACGTGTCTCATTCACAGCCAGTTTCCCCCAGGTCCCGGTTCCTCCCACTGCCCCTATCCTGGGCTGGGCAGCGCGAGCAGGGCTGCGGGCAGCGGGCAGCAGGCAGCAGCCGGCAGCACTGGAGCGGAGGCAGTGGGAGGCCAGGCACAGCCAGGGCTTTTCTACCGTCGTTTGTTCCCTGCCAAGAAGATAGCGAGTGACACATCCACTCCCCGCGGCACCAGCTGCCGCTACCCAGCAAGGGGCTGTGGAGCCGGAGCCCCGTGCAGAGGCACCGCACAGCTCCCGGGGCTGGCGCGGGATGGGGAGAGGGCCCACACAGGGGACAGGACAGCGGGGTGCTGGGGAAGGGTCACGTCCTGCGGCAGGGAGGAACAGATCCAGTACCCCCCCAGTCCCTCTCCAGCATCCTCCCAGCCCGCTCTGCTTCCAGGCTGAGAAGAAAGCAGGGAGCAGGTCCTCCAGCCAGGGCATGGGGATGCCACCCTCCCCATCGCTGCACGGAGCCAGCTCTGCCGCTGTCTGGCACAGCCGGCCCCGGGCTCCCCCTGCCCCAGCACAGCCACCAATTCTCACTTTCACATTCACTCCTCCAGGCTTTTCTGGAAATCCCAAAAAATAACAGAGCTGGCAGCTCTTCCCACATGTGCCTCCACTTCGTCAGCAGCCAGCCCCTGCCCAGACCACTGCCTGCAGCTCGTTCATGCCTCTGCTCCAAGCTGTAGCCGGGCTTGTGGCGCCGGGCCCCCTCCCTGCCCCACAGCCCCTGCACCGGCACCGCGGCTGAGCTGCGGGCGCAGCCCCTGACTCCCACCCACCACCGTGCAGGGGAGCAGCGAAGCTGCTGCAGACCCCGCGGCATGGGAACGGCCTTGGCCTCCCCCAGGGATTTGGGGTCGGGCAGCTGCTCCCCAGGTCCTGCTGGGGCTGGTTGGGGACCCAACCTGCTGGACGTCCCCACGGACCCTTCCTGCCACCACCACCCTCTCCCCAGCCACTGTGCAGAGCCGGTCCGAGCCGCTCCCCCCAGCCGGGGAGAGCCCAGGCACAGGGGGGTCTCAGCCGGTGGCGGCAGAGGGGCTGGCCAAGGACGCGCTCTGTCCCCTGTCCCCGCTCAGGGACAGGAGAGCTGTGCTGGGGAAGCAGCACGACTGCTGCCTCCAAACGGGTGCGGGCAGGAGGAGCACGGCGTGGGCAGCCGGTGGCCACTCGGTCCCACAGGCAGCGTGGCTGCCCACCGTCCCCTGCGTGCCAGCTTCAGCTCAAGGAGGGGCTCAGCACGGTCAGGGTCCTGGGGCGCAGACAGGCTCAGCCTGGGGAACTCACGGCTGTGGGACCTGGGACTTGCAGCCCTCCAGCACCAGGGCAGGATCAGGCCCCGGCTGGACTCGGAGATGCATGACAGACCAGCACAGGCTGGGGACGCTGGCCAGGTCTGACCTGCTCCAGCGCCAGCACCCTCCCCCACCAGTGCTGGCCCTGGGCCACCGGGCCACCCGACCTTCACGTGAGGCCAAATCCTGCGGCGACGCATGGCGGTGACGGGGGATGCGCCCAGCCCGGGGTAAGCGAGGGGTTCACCTCCAGCCAATGGCGCCCGTGGCTGGTTCCTGGGCAGCGAGCGGTGGGGAGGCGTGCTGGCCAGCCCCGAGAGGAGCAGGAGACCCCAGCGAGGTCCCCAAGGAAACTGGGCACAGACGGTGCACCGGCCTCTGGCTGCACGGGAGCACCGGCAGGTCTCCTTGCCGTCACCACGCGGGGCGCATCCTGGCCACTCTCGCAACAGTTTGCAGCGGGAGCCCCGGTGGGTGCGGGCAAGGGCGCAGGGTCCCTCTGGCCGCCCTGAGGAGCCGATTCCTCTGCCCAGGGAACCGGGTCCCAGGGGCAGAAGACGGGGGCTGGACGGGCACCACAGGAACAGCCCCCACACAGGGTATTAATAGCACCGGAGCAATCCCGGCTTAAAATAGGCTGCCAGGAGTGGGGAGGCGGGTCCCAGGCGGACGTGACCTATTGTGTCAGCGAGCATCGCCCGCATAAGCACAATTAGGGGGGCTCATTTAGGAAAGCACGCATGCGACCCACTGCCCACCCACGTGGGAGACCCCCAGAGACCCTCCCTGGCCCACGGCCCCACCGGTGCCCCCGCCCAGCCACGGCACGGCTCCGGGGAGGTGTCAGGAGCAGGTTGGGAGCTGGCCAGGCTGGGCCCAAGACTCAGCGCCTTCACAGGAGGGAGCACAGGAAAGCGGAAGGTGCTCAGGAACCAGGAGCAGGCGTCTCCTCACCGGCACCCATGGGTGCTCTGAGCAGGACAGGGTGATGCTGCGTTGTGGCTCCCATGGCGGGAGCAGCGTGGCCGTGCAGGGGACCCGCGGGAACGGCGGTGGCTGGATGGGGCAATCCACGGCTACGCAAACAGGACAGGCCTGGCCTGACAGCGCACGAAGCCCGAGCCAGGCTTTGCCCTTGGGGACCCAGGGTGCCGGGCAGGGCGAGGGGATGCCGTGCCGGCCCTGGCAAGAGCAGCGCCGGTGAGCCCGGTACCGCGGGCAGGGGGCAAAGCCCCGCGCCCGGCTGGGTGGGCGACCCCCGGGCACCGATCCGGGGCTGCAGCTTCCCCGCGGCTCCACGAACCCGCCCCACGGGTGCAGGCAGCGCCCGGCCGGGCACGGCGGGAGCCCAGGGGCGCGGCGGGCAGGGCGGGCAGGGCGGGCTGGCAGGGCCGGT